>CAXAMN010013002.1:72890-119826 GCA_963970005.1 Durusdinium trenchii
GAAGGATGTTGCCATTTCAACTTGACTCACCCTTTTGTGGGCAAGGCAGGGGTAAAATTTAGAGAAGGAAGTGGTCATTCCAAGTTGACTCACCCTTTGGTGATCCACCCGAGGGTAAAATTTAGAGGAGGAAGTGGCCATTCCATCTTGACGACCCTTTTAACTAAGCAAACATCCGGGAAAGGCCTGTGTGCGCACTTGAGTCTCCCCCATGGACTGTGTGCGCAGATGAGGCGCAAGTGCTAACAAAATGTGTGTGCGCAGATGAGCCAAATCTGTGTGCGCAGATGAGGCGCTGCCCATTGGGGCTTTTGGGTCAATTTCACCGTCGTTGGTGGCATGAATGTTCGGCCATTGAAACAACTGAACCTTCGTGAGAAAATGCACTTCACAGGGTCAACTCCAGCATACTCCAGCGGCCAAGGCAAGCGCTATGGCCTACTTTCGGCCTGGGGCACTGCACTCTTGGGACGAAACCCGCCGGAGGATTCGACCAAACCCGCCGCGAGGATGCAGATGGCGCTGGCCTGTCTTAGCCTAGAGGGTTGGACCCTTCTTCATCGAAACATTGGTGGTGCCATAATACAGAAATATGCAGATTGGTTAATAAAACAAACCGTTGATGAATAAAACAGACCTCTGTTGGCTCCTATGGATTGATATTGTTTTTTTCACCTTAGGGAGGCGGATGAGACCAGCCGAAAGACCAGCCGTCGAGGTCGGTGAAAGACCAACCCTCCCGGTGTTCTGTCTTTCTTTTTCTGGCGAGAGAATGCTGTAGGGCAGTCGTGGAGGTCGGACTTACAACTTGTTTTTCAGCAGGTGGGGGGATATCTATGACACCAAGCAACTCAACTTGTTAAACATAGCTGCATGAGGGTGTACGATAAATACCACACACATCCACCCACTGTCTACTACACAACAATATACAACCCTTATAGGTGGCGAATGGCCTTTGTGGCACCACAGGCGCTCGTTTGCAACATCTCCAATGACCGCTTGGATACCAAATATTTCGAGCACTTCGCAGATGAACCCTCTTATGCGCCCTGTCCGGGTTTGCTTTCGGGGGGGTTCGGATGCAGTGGAAGTGAACAGAGTGATCGTGGAAATCAATGGGACAGTTGTTTGCACTAGAGCTGGCCAGTGAACTGTTGCGATCTTTCCCACAAGCAATCTATTGTTTCGCAATGGAGTTGTCACAAACTCCACTTGTTCAACCCGTCTGTCCTAGCACTGCTTTGCTTCCGCAGCCAATTTGGGTCAGGAGCCATTCATAGCTTTTAGGAAGAGGCGTTGCTCTCGCCAGAGGAAGTCTTCCCATGGCCTCTGCAGATGCAGCACCTCTTGGAAATGTGAAGCTGAAAGTGGTGTGTTACACCATCCCCATGATGGGCCACGCGCTGCCCTTGCTGAGTTTGGCCAAGACCATGGCCCAGCGCGGGCATCAGATGATCTTCGTATCATCCAAAGGTCTATCCCAAATGAATGACTTGTGTAGCGCCGTCAAGGTCCACTACGAAGGCCTTGAGGATAGCTATACTACTGAGGAGCTCAAGGCTATTCCAGATCCCACCGGGCCCGTGTTTCGCGAATACTATGAGAGACATGAGAAGCTGATGTTGGAGCTTTTGGTGCGCGAAGCACCCGATTTGGTCTTGGCAGACTATGCGAGTGGCGCTGCGATCACCGCGGCCAGAGAGACGAAAACGATGCTGGTCCTGAACATGGCTTTTCCAGGCACGCTCGTTCATCGGATGCCTGCTTTGGCTTAACTCACATATAACATATTTTTGTTTATTTTATAATATATACTATATAAATACATGTATACAATATATGTCAGTATATTTTGATGTGTATATATATACACAGTACGGTGATTGTAGGGTGCCTTTATCATCACCCACTTTTGGGGAAGGTGGTTTTTGTTGTTTCAACATGCTTTAGCAACTCTTTTTCCCGGTTTGCACAGCAACACAGCAGATATATCCTAAGGATGCGGCTCTTGCGTTTGCCACTGGTGAGGGACGTGGCGCCCTTCGTCGCGGGTCCTCCAGGTTCCTTTTGGGGAATCCAGTTCATCTCACAAATCAGCATTCCGGCGGCCGAGAGAACCTTGACCATCGTGAATAGCTGTCCCATCATGGATGGTGGAGTGAAGCTTCCTCCAAACTATTTTTCATCAGGACCATTGGATGGCTTCGAGAAGAGGGCATTAAGACCAGAGAAACATGCTGATCTTCTGGGGTTCCTGGAAAAAGCCAAAGCTGCTAAGATGCCAGTGGCCTACATTACCACAGGCAGTTTGATGCAGCTCAGCGAAGCTCAAGTCCAAGCTCTCTATGATGGCTTTGCTGCGTGTGATGTTTGGGTCATTTGGTCCTTAAAGAAGGACAAGCAGGTCTTCTTGAAAGACCTCCCAGAGCGTTTCCATGTGAGCGCCTGGGTGCCACAGGCTGAGATCATCCAACGACCTGAACTCTTGTGTGTGTTGACACACTGCGGCTGGGGGGGGCACCATGGAGACGATGATGGCAGGCAAGCCGGTGATTTGCTACCCGGGCTTCGGAGATCAACCGGAGAATGCCAAGCTCTTAAACTCCATGGGCTGCGGTCCAATCCTGAATCCTTTGACCTGTACAGCCAAGGATGTTCAGGCAGCGCTTGAGGAGGTGCTGGCCAAGCGCGAGGCATTCACCCAAAAGGCTTTGGAAGTCGGCCAGAGTCTTCGGGAGTCCCCTGGGCCAGTGAAGACCATCGAGCTCATTGAGGATGTGGCAAAGAATGGCTTGGGCTCTTTGGTGGCTCAGCCTTATCATCTTTGGGAGCCAAGGGGCTGCCAAATTAGCTAATGCAACCACTTGTCCTGGCCAAGCTGGGACCCTCAAGTGTTGCTGCTTTTGCCGTGCTGCCACGGGGGAAACCACGACGTAGTTGAGCATGTTTCACCTTGCTTTTGCTTATACAGAAACGATCAGAGAATCCCAGACCCCCCCAGAAAAGGAACGAAAAAAGAAAGGGATTTGATTCGCTGTTTGATTTCGCCCAGCGGTCCCGGCTTGCTCTTCCTGGGACACCGAACTGCCCTCCACAACTCTCGGCGCTTTCAGGCCCTCTTCTCGCCGTCGCCGCTGAACACGGTGCCAGTGCCCTGGACGGCGGAAAGACCGCGGTGGTACCGAGCCGAGCCGTAGCGAAGCACCGCGGAAAGCGGGACATCGAGTCAGTGCCGTGCGGGGTGGTACCCCTCCAGAAATCGGCCCCCTCCACGGAGTGTGGCCGGAGTCCGGTTCGGGAGTCGGGAGAAAGCGCGAGCAATCCATGTGTGTTGCAGGGTTGGGTCAAAACCTGGACGGGAGCATTCTAGATTTGGATGAATATCCATGAAGCTGGTGAGTTTAGTGGATTTGGAACACCAGCTCCCCACATCGAGTTCTAAAGTGTTTTAAACATTTCTAGTTCATGGTGACCTTCAGTTTGAACAGATCCTGAACGGAACGTACAAAAACCACAAAGCGTTCGCTTGTTTTCACCTTGGTTAGGACCTCGCGGCTTTGACCGTAGGTGCCGCAGGACACGATGCAGGCAGCCATGGCGCGCCACCCGCACTTGGCCCGAAAGCTTTGGAGACTCAAAGAGCCACCAGAAGGTGGGCAACGTGGTGGACGAGAGAAGAAGACCTGGTGGTTTTTCAATCGAATGCGACGTCATGGTGTACATAGCCCTGCTAGTAGCCCTGCTACTAGCCCTGCTAGTAGCCCCGCTAGTAGCCCTGCTAGTAGCCCTGCTACTAGCCCTGCTAGTAGCCCCGCTAGTAGCCCTGCTACTAGCCCTGCTAGTAGCCCCGCTAGTAGCCCTGCTAGTAGCCCTGCTAGTAGCCCCGCTAGTAGCCCTGCTAGTAGCCCTGCAAGTTGCCCGCTAGTAGCCCTGCTAGTAGCCCTGCTAGTACTTGTTGCCCTGCTATCCCTGGATTTCTGGATGACCAGGGAGAGTGCGAGCTGTTCGGTTTGGGATGTTGCCGACCCTCAGACGTGAAATGATGTAGGACTCTAGAGTCTATAGAGACTCTTTTAGGTGCGCAGGAGTCCTTTGGGCAGACCGTCAGTCCGGCTTATGTAGTTCACATCTGGCTTGTTGAGCGTGCATTCGGTTGCCAGGGAGGCCTCCCTCCAACTGGTACTGTACCAATTTTTGGATCTAAAGAAACCAGAAACAATACGTCCTGTAGACCTAGACAACTGTTTCCCCCCCCTCGGGCGACAGAGTCCGCTCCAGCGAACGACCATCGCTGCCACAGGCAATCCCTTCGCTGGGCTCTTGCGGAGCTATGGCCTGGATCAGGCGGAGAGCGAGCCGTTGAAACGATCGCTGGTCCTAGCCAGTCGGTGGAAGTCGGTTTTGACCGGCCAACAGAACGAACATCCTGAAAAACCTTTCTGGGGAGTTCATTTCGCCAGTAACTATATATGGACGGACGGAAAAAGGTTATCATTATCATGTTATGATGTTATGTATATATATATATATCCTCCGTGCTTGGTCCTCTATAAAATGCCTTCATTTGACTCTATAAGTGCCTTTTGGACCCTCATTTTGTAGAGAGTGAGCCGTTTTGTAGCTTTTCCGGATCCTCCGACAGCATTTTACTGAGAGTATGTTTGTTGGTTTTAGTGTTTTTTTTTTGCAAGTCTTGTGAACCTGGCAAGAGCATTTTATAGAGTAGTGGAGGGCTGACAAACAAACTTAGCTTGAGATCTGGTGTTGCATTTTAATAGAGAACTTGTTGTGAGAGCATCTGGATCTGGTCTTGTATTTTGTACATATGTTTTTTTCGGGGTTGACATATGTGACAGCGATCGCACCTGGCAATAGCATGTTGTAATATTTTATAGAGAGAACATGTGTGAAGCCTTCAACATTCTTATGGAGGGGGGGTAGATCCTAATCCCTATCCACAACCTTCCGGATGCATTTTCAAGTCTGCCAAAAAAAAGCACTGGTGGTTCCAAACACGAATTCTAATGCCTTTCCAGACCCACCAGCAACTGGGGGAAGCTGATGCGTTTTAAAGGACCCCAGAATGTATCCGCAGGTTTTGTGGACATGCAAGAGCAGTTTTGGCTGATGCGTTTACTAGGCCCCGAAAACTGCATCCGCAGGTTTTGCGGACAGGCAAACACCATTTTTGACCAGGCACCAAAAATGCATCCGCAGGCCTGTGAATGCAGGCAGGCAGGCAAAGGCAGAATCTGGCGAAAACAGTGACAGCACCTCCACCATTGAAAAGAAGTGTCCAAAATTTGGCATCGGGAACCCTAGGCATGTCATTTTATAGAGGCTCTTTGGGCAATTCGAGCCGTGAAGAGAAAGGTCTCTACAAAACGCCTGTCAAATGGTTTTTTGACTGATGCATACTGATTCATGATTTTTGAATTTGATGTACCTTGATTCATCTTTATCCGGTTTTGCATTTTACAGGGATATGTTATCCGAATATGTTTTCCTGGATCTGGTTTTGCATTTTATAGAGGTCTCGTGTTCTATTGAGATCTGGCTTTATCATTTTATAGAGGTGTTATTTTTCATCATATTATACTACTGCTGGATTTGGTTTGGCATTTTATAGAAACACCTTTGCCAGTCATTTTACAGGAATTTTCCCATTATAGAGAGACCATTTCTCCAGTGTCTGAGCACCGAGGATTATGATATAACCTTTATTTTCCCTACTGAGGGGGTCAGTGGTTGGACATTGAGCTCCACATATGATGTGCACGAATGATTCTCAGAGACCTTTCCAAAGATCTGTGGAAACAGATGACACACACACACACACACTTAGATAAGGCTTCATCCAATGTCATAATCCACAGGGAAATGAATGCAGGAACCGCACGATCGCTGGGTCAGTCGATGTGAAGGTGTTTGAACAAAGTTTCTCAAAGCGCTCGAAGTCTGCGACAACGTCAGCTGAATCAGTTCGGCTGCAAGATCCAGTGGAAAAGGTTTGGGGAAGTATCGTGAAAGCCGCCATTGAAGCAAAACACAGAAAGGAAAATTGGTGTGGTATCACGAAGCAGGTACGTCATCAGGCGTCCCCTGATGATATCCTAGAATCATGTGAGGAGCTTCGTTGGATGGAGCCTCACATGTCCTCTCCATCCCAGAAACGGAGTGGGGCACACACACAAACGCGCGCGCACTGGCGGATCCATGCCAATCCCATGTCTTTTGGGGGAACCCCATGAGAACTTTGCTCCCTTGTTGTTCATTGGTCGGGTTCTTGGAGACAATTAGTTGCAGGTGTCATTAGAATTCTAGATGCAGTGGGCTGGAGCAGCGCAGGTTGATGTATGCTGTTGGCCTCTGTTGCCAACGCTCTATTTGGAAAGTCATGAAGTCATGTATTTTGTGGTGATTTGAATAACGAATGCCTGCATATGTGGTCAAAGGTAAACAGGTGGGCTTTATGTTTATCGAGCTTCCACATGAAACGAAAAGAATACGATGCGCTGTTTCGCTGCCAGAAAAATGTCTCTCCGAGTCTTGTTTGACTCGGCTGCCACACTTCTTTGGGAACCCGGCTAGTTCATTCGTTTTCCTTCGGCGATTGAACTGGACCGAGACAATACCGCTTGATGAAGTTCTGATTGGAAATGCCTCAGCTTGTTTTTGGTCTAGCCACCAGGTGTCCATCATGCCACGAGAAGCATGTTCTACGCCACTTGTTCCTTTTGAGAGTGGCAGGCTGAGAGTGCACTTTTTTGCTACTTTTAAGAATTCCATTAAGTCATTTGACATGTATAGTTTTGTGGCTTATCAGCATCTATATAGTGTGCAGTTGCCTTTGAGTCTGGCCTTCTTGTGATGGCAGGGCTAGAAGGTGAGAGTTTGGCAAGACAATTGGGTGTGAGAAGGGTACCTTTACTGCAAAAGCTAAAATTTTCTTTAGACTAAGGTATAGTAAAACTTTGGCATAACCACTATAGGGTCAAATCTCATATTTCTTAGAAAAATATGATGTTTTGATTGTGAACAGTTGATTCTTGAATTAATTCCAGAGAGCAGGTGTTGCTGTGGGTGTGAGTTTAAGACACAATGATATAAAATCATGTGTTTTACAGTGTTTTATTGCCCTGGGAGTGCTGGGAACTAGGTCAAAAAATTGCCTTTTAGGTAGACAGATAGACTTGTTCAAGTAATATTTGGAATAACTTTTCAAGCTGCTAATTCAAGAGTTTTCCTCTTCATCTCTGGAATTTTCTGGATTTTTTACATTAAATAACTATATTTGAAAGCCTTTTTGTTCAAACGTTTTACTTTAAATCTCTGAGAATATTAGTTTTCCATATTTAAAAACATGTATACAAGCAATTTTGTTTAAAGCTTACCTTTTCATTTCTGAAAATAATCATTTCTATATTTAAAACTCCCTCTACATTGTAAGTGTTTTTCCAAAAGCTGTTCCCTAGATTTCTGGGATTGATCACGTCTATATTCAAGGCTAATATCCAAGGGTGCATTTCAAAAGCTGTCCACCAGATCTTTGGGCATGATGATTTGTTTAACGATTATATATATATATAGAAGCTGTGTATTTCACAAGAAAGGATCAATGTGAATAAATATGTCTATGTTTCAATAACTTTCCGAAACATATATAAAAATGTTTTGCAAAAACTTACCCCCAGATCTCTGGGATTGATCACTTCTATATTGAAAAGCTTTGTTTGAAAGCTTTTATTTTTATAGTTTTCCTCTGGACCTCTGGGAAAGTAGATTTTCTAGAGGTGTGTTTGTTCCTTAATTTTATGCAATATAACTATATATATTTTTGTTTATTTATTTATCTGCCACTTGAAAAGCAACCCTTTTATGGAACACATAAATACAGACCCCATGGGACAACACTATAAGTAATTTTTCCTTGTCAGAGGTTCCTCACTGGAATGCATTTCTGAATATTTATATTTAGATATTTTTGCTCTTTGTGCCCAGTATGTTCGTAGTTGCAGCGTTTAGCGATTTTTATGTTTTTTTGCTGCCTACTTCCATCTATGTGCTATAAACTTCCCACTGTGGCCTGTATTCATGCTATGTGTCTGTGAAAGCTGCTTCAATGTCCTTTGCACTGGAAAACAAACACAAACAGTCTCGAGAAAATATAGAGAAAACCAATAACAACCTAGGAAAAGCCCATAAACCTTGGGAAAACCAAAAAACAAAAAAACAAAAGAACCAAAAACAACAATTCTCAGAGACTCTTGGCTGGACCCCCCTTTCCTCAAGACTTCACCAGAATTGTGTTTTTTGTGTTTTTTTTTGGGGGGGTTCTTTTGTTTGTTGTTTTGATGTTTTTGGCATCCCCTAGATCCAAATATTGCCTTGCCTTGCCTGCTGCCACAAAGAATATTCAGAAAATCTTGGCTGGGAACCCACCCCCTCCAGAGAGTCTGAAAATATAGATTTTTCTTGGTTTTTTCAATGCTTTTGGCACCACTCTAGATCCAAATATTGCTTTGCCTTGCCTGCTGCCACCCTGGGAGTGCAGTTTCTGTGTCGAAATCTAGGCCTAAGAACAAATGAAAAATAGCAAAAAACTGCGCTCTCAGGGCCTGCCGTTCTGTTCCTTTTTGCCTCAAACGGGTCACAGGGACCCCTTCGGCCAAGACTCCTTTTGAGAGTACCCCTACGGACGCTTCGACCTCGCGCCATAGGGTGCGAGCGGCTGAACCCCTTGGAGGGGTTGCTGGAGGAAGAGAACAGAGAAGCTTGCACCTTTAGCTTCTTGAAGCGCTGCTAGTCACTCACTGTGACTGGTAGCGGAGCTTGCAGAGCCCGCTGGTGAGAAGTCTTTGAGCCGGAGCCAGCGGCGCGGAATTCGACCAGGGCAAGTGGTGGCTGGTGCGCTTCGACTGCACCTTGGTCCTGGGCTTCGCTCTCCCTCGACTTTGACATCTCGCTGCTTGGAGCGGCCGCTGCTGGGCACTACGTCTTGGCCTTTGACCTGACGGACCTGGCGCGTGGGAGACGCAGAACCAGGACACAGACCTCACGAGGTCATGACTTCGGAGAGACAAGATCTCCGGGTCCCGACTTTCCGGACTACGTTCGCAAGGTCCGGTTGGCCTGTGAGAGGACGAGGGCACGGCGCCGGAAGTACCTTGGACCAGAGTTGGTCGCTGGTCTGACAGGAAGAGCTTGGACGATCACCCACTACATCTCACACCGCGACCTGGTGAGCAACGATGGAGCGCTCTTCCTGATCCGCTACCTGGAGGAGCACCTTGGACGGGTGCCAGTTCCGGACGCCGGGACGAAAGCCGAGCAGCTGTTCGTCTGCCTTCGCAGGCCTTTGAACATGTCCATGGCCACATGGTGCTCAACCGTGCGGGAGCACTACCGTGGTTTGCAACGGGCTTTGAAACGAGCCCGAAAGGAGCAAGATGACAACCGCACTGGCTCAGAGAGAATGTCTCCGGTGGGAACTTCACCCTCGAGGATTCCACCGCCACGGACGCCGACACCGACGCCAAGCTCTCCACCCTCACGAGATGGACGAGCACGAGGAGTGACTGGGCCGAGTGAACCTCCCTATCCTCTTCAGCCCGTCGCCGGGCCAGCAAGAGGTCAGTGCCTGAGCCTGATCCACCCAGCTCAGCGCCAGATGAACATGAAGGTGAGTTTGAAGAGGTTGAGGAGCCGCCTGATCCGGTGACCCCTGACGGTCTACCATCTCGAGAGATGAGACACCACCTCGTCGCCGGTGTGGACGAAGTTCTCGCTCGGACTCCAACACTGAGGATGAGGAGGTGCTCAGAGGCTTTGAGCGTTGTTGGGAAGAACTGGATTCAGGTCTACCGGAAGTCCTGCCGACAGAGCTGGTTGGCTGGCTGATGCTTCGTCGTTCAGGCCTGAGCTCACAACAACGCCTGAACGTGCTCTCCTCCATTGTGAACTCACTTCGTGCTGAAGATGTTGAACGTGGTCTTCGTGGCGCTGAGGATGAACTACGTGTTCATGAACGTGAACAAGTTCCCAAGGGGCATGGCAAGAAGGGCACTCACCGCCCTGTGTTTTGGATGGAGCACCAAGGCGAATGGTCACTCCTGACCGCGGCGGAGGAAGACATGGAAGACTGGGTGCAAGACGCCCATTGGATTGGTGACACCAGTGCCTTGTCCATGAACTATGGAGTGTTTGGTATGTATACCCCACCTTCAACGAGCCAGGGAGAAGGCACGTGGTATCAAGATGGCCAAGGCAGCTATATACCTGGTGGGACTATGATGAGGAGACTGAGGAGTTCTATCACCAGGATGCTGCTGGCACCTATTGGGCCCTCACGGATTGGGATGCACAGCAACAGCAATCCTATCTCACTAGGAGCAGCAGAAAGAGCTTGACCAGGCCTATGCCGCCTATGAGGGGAAATTTAGGAGCTTCACTGAAAGCCGCAACATGATGCACCAGAAGCAGTTGGGAAGAGGTTTCTTTCCAAGAAGTTCGACACCTTTTCAACGGCAGCGGCGCCTGCGTGAGTTGGACGACAGACCACTCCATGTCAAGAAGAAGGAGCTAGAGTCCGCCGCTATGTGGTGCCAGAATGTCTCCCACGACTTCCTCTACGGCGTGGAGATTGAGATGCCAGAGGACGAGGCCGCCTGGAGAAGGATCCGAAAAGGTCCAGCACGCTTCGTGGCGAAAAGCATGCAGAAGGGAGCAGAAGTCAGTTGGGCCCGCCTTGACCCAAAGCAGCGGGCAGCTATGCAGGAGGCCACTTCAAGGGCGTGATCCCTCAGGGAAGGGTCATGAAGATGAGATGGGTCTTGACCCTCAAGGCCACTGACAATCCAAAGGTGGCAAAGAGCAAAGCCCGCATCGTTTTGTTGGGCTTCACCGACCCTGACCTCACCACCTTAGCCACCTCAGCACCAACACTCACACGGCGCTCCCGTCAGTTGACGCTGAACCTCGCGGCAGCAAAGCATTGGACCCTCACCAAGGCAGACGCCAAATCGGCATTCCTACACAGAACTATGAACCAGGCCAACCGCAGCATCTATGCCATCCCTGTACTAGAGTTGGGTGTGGCGCCCGGAGAATGTGTCCAGATCCTGAAGCCTGCCTACGGATTGGTTTCAGCTCCCCGTGAATGGTTCCTGGAAGTCAACAGGGTGGCTACTGAGGTTTGCAAGCTTCGCCAGCTGAAGAGCGACCCCTGTGTTTGGGTTTTGGATGACCCTCAGCCTGGCAATGAACCTCGCGGCATCATTGCCGCACACGTGGACGACTTCCTCATTGCCGGCGACAACCTGTCACCAGAATGGCGCATGGTCATGGAAAAGTTCAAGAAGGCCTTTCGCTGGTCTCCATGGGAAAGCACTCCTTTCCTACACTGCGGAGTGACCATCAACCAACTGGAAGATCACTTCTTCGTCCTGTCCCACGATGAGTACTGCGCGGAGATAAAGCACTCGCAGTGCCGCGCAGTTTTGGGAGCAGTGCAATGGCGTGTGCTGCAGTCGGCGCCGCAGCATGCAGCCAAGCTCTCATGGCTCCAGAGCACAACAAAGACTGGTTGAACCAGGTCAACAAGCTGTGCACAGAGGTGGATGCCCAAAGGCACCTTTCGGTCCACATTAAAAGCAGCTCAACGTGGACCACTTGGAGGACATCGCCTTCGCGACCTGGACGGACGCAGCTGTCGGGAACAGACCTGACATGTCCTCTACTGGCCGAAAGGGGCTGGTGAATCCTCTTTCGTGGAGGTCTGGAAAGCTTCCCACGGGTGGCTCGCTCAAGCCTGGCAGCGGAAGTCCAGGCGCTCTCAGAGGGAGAGCAAGAGCAGATGCTCTGCCGCTTCCAATGGGCCGAAATGCTGAACAAGGAGGTGAATCCTCGAGAGCCTCACCTGGCTCTAGCGGCGCAGCGAGCGGCGATGGGGGTGGACGCCAAGACTGTCTTCAATGCTGTCCAAAAGGGTGAGACAGCGAGTTCCGCCTACAGCATGAAGGAGAAGTACGCGGCCTTGGAGTTGATGAGCGTGGCCGAGAACCTACGCCTCCAGGGCACAAAGCTCCTTTGGGTATCTTCCGATGCCCAGCTGTCAGACGAGTTGACGAAGAGCTCAGCCCAGGACATGTTGAAGGCCTTCCTACAGCAAGGCCAATGGTGGAGGATCATTTTCGATCCCATGTTCACGGCCTCGAAGAAGAAGCCGAAAGCTGAGAGGATGCAATCAGTGCCTGAGAAGACCCCGAGCTCTACCTCACCTGAGTGGGCACTGAGCATGCTGGACCTGATCCGGCACGATCGGACACCTTTTGGCCTTTTGGGTGTCTGATTGAAAATGCCTCAGCTTGTTTTTGGTCTAGCCACCAGGTGTCCATCATGCCACGAGAAGCATGTTCGACGCCACTTGTTCCTTTTTGCCTCAAACGGGTCACAGGACCCCTTCGGCCAAGACTCCTTTTGGGAGTACCCCTACGGACGCTTCGACCTCGCGCCATAGGGTGCGAGCCTCTGAACCCCTTGGAGGGGTTGCTGAAGGAAGAGAAAAGAGAAGCTTGCGCCTTTAGCTTCTTGAAGCGCTGCCAGTCACTCACTGTGAGAAGTACACACTTCCAGCACCACCCAAAGGATGGTTTCTAGAACCCCCTGAAGAGGTATTTTTCATCCAATAACCACCCCTTGGGTGGCGCTGGTTGTTTCAGACAATATCCTTGAAGGATTAGCTGCACGAGCATGTGTGGTTGATTCTTGCTGTTGTCAAATCAAGGTGCCTGGGGCTATCTTACGCAACCACAATGGCAGCCGGATGCAGTCAGTTTGAGTGTCCTCATTGTTTCCAATTTCGGAGCGGAAAAACCCTTTAAGCACCATTTCATGCCATTTCCACCACAACTGCCCGTGGCACTTTTTAAAGAATCCACACCGATTCTGCGTGCGATCTGCGCGAAATCTGCGCCACTTGCTTCGTCGGCTGCCAGATTTCACTGACCTTCCAAATTCACCTGATGCTGCTTTGCATCTTCTATGGCGAAGGGTCCCTTTGGCCAGCAGCGCCGCAGCTTCCTTGCGGTTTCGGAGGGGTATTTGCGGTAGTGAATCGAATCCGCTGACCAGCGGACGGCAGTGAATCGGTGTCTATGGATCCCAAGTTGCCTCGACCGTCGAGTCGCTCGAAGTCCAGTTTCCTCCAATATGGGGCACCACCACTTCAGGGTCGACCCGGAGAAAAACCTCGGGTCACTCAGGTCAGACGGTGTTTCGCTCGTTGGGTCACTCGGGTCAGACGGCTCGAGTAGGCCACCACATCTCTGTACCGGCCCCGGCGCCCCCCGGTAACGGTAGGCTATTCCTCCAGACTGTGGACCGGTCTTCCAAAGGCCCCGAAAAGACCGCTCGTCTTGCGAGTGGGTGGCTTGGTAGATTACAAAGTGTGGTGGGTGCTGTGTTCTGGTGGAAGATACAGAGAGATATAGCGATACACTCAAATATATCGAATAAAACGAACAACTGAATGTCCATCTTCCGTGTCTCTTTGACCCTTGACCCCCTCGGGTTTCTCTGAAAGTGCATGCTGCAGGGCCACGGCCTGTTTGCATGTTTCTCGAGGCGAGGGCTTTGGAGCGGCATGGATCTGGAGGTCTTTGAGGCGACGACGTAACCAAGGGCAGCGGTTTCGCGAAGTTACGTTGCAGAGAGATGCCATCGGTATGGTACCAAAGCATCCAAGAAGAAACTCTTCTGATCTCTTCAGCACATGGCTGGACAACAGGGGGGACTCACGGGGGCTCACGGAGAGGCTGTGGGGCATTGTTTTTCATGTCTTTTGCGACGGCTGAAACCCCCATACAAAGGCCGGTTTCGGGGAGAGACCCACCATGGTATGGATGAGGTTCAAGCGTCATTGAATCTTTTGGAAGCACAGGTGTTTGGGGAAGCACAGGCGATGGCTTCTGTTGATTTTGATGTGAAGTACTCTCAAAATATTGTAAAGGCAGCTCCATTTGAATGTCCCGTTGATATTGTTGTGAAAGCCTATATTGTTTGTAACATGTATCGTACTATACTTCTTGAATTGTGGCCGTGCTTGTGAGCTTGAACGATAACATGAACGACAACCGAACTATAGCCCAGAATTGCATGGGATGCCCCTCCCCAGTTAAAGGCCCCAAGACTTGTCCAGGAGCTTTCTTGCAAGTGGCATTCTAAGGAACAACTTGCAAACACTGTAAAATGATTTGTGTTTTTGATTGGGTGTGTTGTGTCCTTGTATTGGTGGAAAGCCTAGGTGGAACACCCGCCCCCTGTAAAATGATAGGGGACTCACTAAATCGCTAGATGAGCAGGCCATGTCCATAATTTTGACCGTGGCTCATGTGCTCGTTTTTTGGATGTCTCCAATTTGACTTGACAGAAACAAACTCCATCTTTGGAGTGTATCCTCCCCGATCTGTTGAAATTAAGAAACTATTGGATCTATATATATATAATGCCTGCCAGGTGGGTGGTGGCTACGGGTCATTGGTGTGGATGGCTTCCAAAGTGATCTCGTCTTGGAGCGTGTTTTTGGAGCACCAGCCCGGGGGGTATTAAAAAAGTGTAGAGGCGATTGGGGATGGGATCACTTCGTTGAAACCACACTGCAACAGTGGATGTATTCTGAGAAGATGCTATTCTATCTACCAAGCGGGGTTGTCCAAGAATCCATGATTCAGAGTTTTCGGAACTGCTTGGGGTTTGGAACGAGTCATCCATCAAAGTTCCTATTTTGAAGGCGATCTCTTCAGACACGGTCATCCATCCACAGGGTGTCCATGTCAACACCGTCTATTTTGTCACCAAGTGATAAACAGACACCAATGCTCGGTCGAATATGGAGCATATATCATATATCATATACCTGGATTAAAACAGGTGTTTCCTAGTCAACAGGTGCCTTGGTCACCACATGTGCTTGGATTCCGCACCTCCTGCCGCTGGTGTGGTCAAACACCGGATAAAGCTGGCTTCGTGTTCAACGAACGTCTCTCAGGCGAAGCTCTTTGGTTTTTCAGAGTTGGGCTTTAAAAGCTGGAGCGTCTTTGATTTGGAGCATGTGAGCGCCTTACAGGCCGAACACCGCACGGTCTTTTATGGCTGTTCTCGTTGGCCCGAACTTGAGGCGATGGTTTTGACAGTTTTCTGTGGGTACGGCTTTGAACAGGTTTTGATGATTGTCAAATTTTTGTTGAGAACGGCAGACTGAGGCTGCTAGTAAGAACTTAAAGATGTGCTGCAGGCGTGGTACTTGCAAGAAACGCTGCCCAAGAACATCCACTTGGAGCGTTGCTTGGTGTTCACTGAAACAGCACATCGTCTGACTGTTCAGCTCTTACTTGGTGTACAGTACCAGAACCCTACAGTTTATCTCCAGGGCTCTTCTAGAGAAATGCTTTCTGCAACACAGTTCTAGGAGTGGCGTTACGACAATCACCACTTCAACCATAGCTCTCAGACAGAAATCACTCCTTTTAATTTCGAAAGAAACCAAATTCTGATTAGGTTGGAGTTGGAGGCCATCACTAGTGGGTTGGAGGCCATCGCTCCTATAGGTTGGAGGCCCCACATGTCCGGCCTAGGCTTTTGTGCTCGTGGGATTGCTGTCCCACGTGGCTACTTGTCAAGTTACTTGTCAAGTGCCTTGGTGGAACTGGATCATCGGGACGAATCGCTCCACGCGAGATGGAATGGGATTTGGTCAGAGAGCCACCGACATCTCTTTTTCCTCATCCAAACCAGAGATTTGGTCAGCTGGGATCTGTTTTGCATTGAATGACTCCCATCCAAACTCTCTCAGTCGTCGCACGTGAAGCGGCCGGTGCATTGCCTTGCACGCCAAACATGGTCTCGTCGTCCGGCCGAGTCCGAGTGAAGGCGGGGGCATCCCCAAGGAGCAGTCCTGCTCTGCGCTGCACCAAGGAGCAGGTGAGCAGGTGCCTCGCTTCTTTCGCATGGACGAATGCCATCCAACAGAGGTTGAATGACCCGAACTAGACTATCCCATAGGTACCCCAGTAGGGTCCTATAAGGTCACTTAACCTCTCTTGGATAATGCCATGCATTGGTTGACCCGGATGTTCCAAGGTCCTCCCAGCCACGCTCCTGAGCAGCTGGGCTGCACAGGAGGTGTTGGAATGAGGCTCTTCCAAGACCGTGAGCTGGTCGTGCTGCACAGGGCGACCATGCAGCGGGAGTGAGGCACCCAAATCTGATGTAAGAAAACAACAGACACAGCAACTCATCGGTTGGGGGCTCCCTCCCGTTTTGGTTTGGTACGGTATGTCGGTATGTCTTTCCACCTAGAGTCATCCAAAGTTGCTCTGGACGCAGATCCTGGGTTGCTTGGCGCAGGGAAAATCCATGCAACTGCAGTGGTGGTGCAGGGCCCTTCCTTGACTCCTTCCTTGATTCCATAATTTGTAATACCATGTACAGTAAATATAATTCCTTTACTTCATTCTGAAAGTAGCAGCACACACACACGTATATATATATATATAATATCATATAATATACACCAATCGCCTGTAACCCCCCATGAATCAAGCGCCTGGACACATCCAACATGCAGAAGAAACTGCCACGGCGGGACAGACCGGTGAGGATGTGGAAACTGCCACGTCCCGTCGCGCCGGTGGTGCGGCTCGTGCAGACTAAGCTCAAGGCGGATCAAGACGAGACGAGGGACGACACGGGAAGGGAGGGGACGTGGGACACAGTTGGACTTGGAGTGTGACCCGTTTATTTTTTTTAAACTGTAATTCAACAGAAACACCCTGGCACAAAAGAAGTAAGATTTTGTTGCTTTTTTTTTGAGGAAACGACATGAACGGACACATTGGCCACTCGAAGCTGTCATGCTGAGTCATGCGGACGCGTTTGCATATCCTGAAAAACCAGACTTCAAGTGATCTGACTTGGGAATTCGCTTGGGTTGTGGCGGCGGCGTACAAATCGAACATCATAGGAAACAGCTAGTCGGTATTATAGCCGGTTTTGACCCTGCATGTCGTATCATGTGGTGGAGATCAGAGGGGTTGCATGCATTGAAGCTGTTGAAAGTCGATGGAGCTGTGGTTCATGGCACCGGCACCCTGGTTGGTCACCGAAAATGAACTGAATAGACTACTAGACATGATCAACTCGGCCCAGGCAGGTGTTTGTTCAGCGCCATGAAGAGCTGTTTTGACTAGCATCTTTCTTCCTAGTAGCTTCTTGTTCCGTTCGTAGTATGGCCAGGAGCCCCTAGTAGCGTCCTTGCTCCTAGTAGCGATGCCAGGAGCCCCTAGTAGCTTCTTGTTCCTGTTGAGAGCTGGCTCTTCACGGTTCTCAGGACCTTTGGCTCTACAGCTACCGCACGAGTGTGTCGGTGCCCAGTTCTGTGCGTGTGATGATCGCCAGCTTTAGCTGGACTGAGTGCGAGATGGAGGAGTTCTTGTGGTGGCTGAGATGCGTGGAACACACTGGTGAGGGGAGGGTGCAAGCTTTTTTATGCTTTTGGCCTAACCAGTGGGCGGGCATTTCATTCGGATGAGCTTTTGCTTCATTTTGGTGGCCTTCCCTGTTCATGTTTGTTCATTTTCGGTCATCCCTCCGCTGTGACTTCAACCAGGATGGTCCAGGATGGTGACTTCACTTTTGCTGACCCCACCAGTTCTGGCGTGCGCCACACTCATGCAGCTCTAGAGGAGTAGGAAGGGCAAAAACGCCTCCACGGGACGGAGGAGACCCCCACGGGACGGAGTGCTTTTGCTTTCGCTCAACTTCTCAGAGGGGTGTTGTGACCAAGTATCTTTGACCAATCCTCAGATGAGGTATTTCAACCACATCCTGCCCCTCTGCGACTATTTGCTTCTGGGCTATTCCACGAACTGGCCGCAATTTGCGTTGAAATACTCCTTGATTCTGCAGCATATGACTCCCATGGAGGAATATGCCATCACAGACGTCGAGTTCATCAGATTGATGAAAACAACAAATCCACAGTCTATAAGAAAAATATATATATATATAACTATATGATATAACATAACATATATATAATTATATATTATATATTTATATTACGTTTTGTACTAGTTATGGTTAGTACTATTAATTACACATATCAATTCGCTCTTCTTTACTACATGATACAGTATGTGCTCGAATGATATATACTTATAACAATATATATATATATACGCCCTTGGAGCAAACCCCGCCACTTTTGGCTTGATTTGGAATATATATAGAAACAGCTTTTTTGGGACCATGCGACCATGATGTTTGGAACTCCTTCGGCGTCAAAACTGGCCGACTTGATCCCAGAATCATACCGTACTTGGGTGATCCATCACCTTGTTTCGTTTTCGGAGGAAGAAATGCCATGTTGTTGTGCTTCCGAAGATTAAGATGATTAAGCGAGTTGAACACTCGGGGTTCCACTAAGACCAATTGGAGGAATGGTGGATTCTTTGGGGGTGGACAGATAGACTCCTACTTTCATGAAAAGATGAGCTACATTGAGATAAACCCAAGTAGAGTACCCCAACTCACGTAAACCTCGGTAGACGTTCGATGTATTCACGTGCTTTCGCGTCAAGTTGCTGAGAGTCGATAGCATAGTTCCTGTAAGGGCTGACATGAGCCAAGCTAGGTGACATATGGTGAAATTCTGGCAAAAGAGGGTAACCTTGTGCTCTAATGGAGATCTGACATAGAAATTGCCAGTTTGGCAGTGTGTGAACATCCAAAGACCTAAGTCACCTAAGCCTTAAATTACTAGTAACTATACAATAATATACAAGTCTCTACCAACTACAACACAAAGATACTTCCATACAGTCCATACGCACACGCTGGAACTGCTTGCACCAACTGCTGCCATGGCACCTGGCGATGATGCGCTTTCGCGGCGGAGTCATCGGGGCTGCTCTCCCATGGTTGAGTTTCGGCGTCGCTGGGCAGTCGGAGGAGATCGGAGGGTTCCGTGGATGCGGATCTCCCGCTTGTTGGAAGGAGAGTACTGGTCGGGGAATGGATGAGAATGGTGCGGTGGTGGTAGATGTTCTCCTCAAGACTTGAGGAGAAGTGTTCGAGCCAGTTTGGTGAGATTCCATCCCGTTTCATGAGTGTGTAAATCAGCGGGATCCTCCAAACATGTCAAAACATACACAACGTCACATGGCTTGCCAGCTCGAGCTGGCATGGTCGATTCATGGTGCCATCCAGGTGTGAAAAAAAACACCACCACATCAGTCGGGTTGACCTTTCGTGGGATGAACCGATGAACCGCTTTGGGCTGGCGCGGCTTCCGTGGCGAATGGATTCGGGTCGATCTTCTGCACTGCCTGGATGACCGCCTGGATGGTCCGTACCGATGTCTGCACACCATGGATGGTTTGCTTGCCCTCCAATGAGTGTGCACTCTATGATCACTATTGCTCATATTTCCGTGTAGGTTTGCAAATGGCATGCACAGTGTCTTTTGACATTTGAAGGGTGAAAGATCTTACAAGACTCTGACATGTGTCGCATGTGTCGCACAAAGCAAGGATTGACATGTGATGCTACTGCTGTTCCCACTCTCGGGATTCTGGGAAGAAACTCCCCAAGACAATTTTGATGTGATGCACTGCACCCTGGATTCATCCTGTTCATTTGAAGAAAGAATCAGTGGTCCAGTGGTTTCGGAAGTGAGGTGTGGCACAGATATTTGTGGCACCTACACTCAGACCACTTCTCTCTCGCTCTATTACAGTATATAGGTGGGAGGCCATTGCTGGGTTGGAGGCCATTGCCATTTCTCTCTCTCTCTCTCTCTCTAGTGAGGCCACGAGCTCGGTGGATCACGAGCTCCACGAGGCGGTGCAGGTTCGGCGCTGGGCGATGTCGCGCCCGGTACGCCGCGCGCCCGGTCGAACTGTGTCCGTATGGGAAGTGTGACGTGGATGAAGAACCCCATTGAAGTCAGAATTCCAAAGTAGACACACTTCAAACGTTCCTGGACCACATTTGCAAGCTCACTTCCAAATGAATTTGCAACTCTAAGGCCCTAGCAAAATGAATAGAACTCCAAGGCCCTAAGCAAATCATCAGGTGACCTTCCATCCCTCACCGCTCGACCGCGAGGAGGTGGCCCAGCGCGTGGGCTCCAGCACGGACTGTGTGTTGGCAGCGCCCTGGGGCGACAGCTTGGTGCAGTGCTGTGCCTTGACAGAGCCTGGACGCGACAAGTCCGGAGCGTTCGGACGCGACGAAGACGAGGTGCCTTGACGAGAGGTTTTCAGAGCCCTGTTTCGCCCATCCCATATGTACCGCAGACCAGGGTCCTAGTTTCGCAACCTCTTCTGGTGTGGATTGGAACAATCACCCCAGACACGAAACTATAGCACTCTGTGGGACACTGTGGGATTGGCAGGACTGGCAACACACTGATCCCTTTTCATGCACCCCAAGGATATGTATAGGTTCCAGAACTCATGCTGAATTCATGCATAACCCATCTTCGCATCCTTTTATATACATTACATGGCGGTGATGGGCCAAAAGGGCACTGGCAGTTGGTTGTGGATCTTGCGTCGTGTTTTTCTCATCAGCTTCTCATCTCCAGCACCCACCGCTGGGCGCCCAGGTGCAGTGGCCGGGTATCCGGAGGCCACGGGAACCGGTTGTTGGCCCGAGGAACAGAACAGGACCGACCGCAGCTTGGAGCCTGGGATGGGATGTGGAGGAAAGCTTTTGGGAGAGAGACCCATCGTCTACCCCTTGGGCCAGGGGGGTCTCCCGGTCTCCCTATCAAACCATCTACACATCCATTTGGATGATGCTTGAACAAGGTGCTACTGTAGTTGGGTAGTTGTGAATGGAATGATGAATATGTTTCAAGGCAACCAGAGCAGATATGCAGGTTTCCTAATTATGGGGTGTTCGATATAGTCCCATTTGAGTATGTATGGGCCACAAGTAGGGTGTGTTTGAGGGTAGAGCTGCTTGAAACATAGGATAGGCCCAATCGCGGGGGCTCATTTTTTGCAACAAAATACATATCCTTGCAGTAGAAGAGGCAAATGCAGCCGCATAGTGTGGTCAAAGCAGCCCTTGAAAGGGAACACATTAGTTCTCTATTGGGGGCCACAATAAACTCTTAACCATGCCTCATGTTTGGAAATTGGACTCCCCTTAATTGATCTTCTTAGGAGGGCCGTTGGAGAGTCGAGTGTCACCCTTGAATTTACTGTAAGCCTGTAAGTTTACAACCTTCATCCCAGCAGCCAAGTTCTCCTTTCACTTGGTGCTTTGCCAAGTGGCTGTACACAGATGTACATCCAAGCAGCTGGGTTTTGTTTGTGATAGACCCCTCCATATTGTCTTAGACGGACGGGAAGCCGCTCTTAGAGGCGACCTGCCGAGAGAACTTATGATCGAGGAGTTGCAAATCGTCCATATCCTTTGTTTGGTGTTTGGGTCAAACTGAGCATTAATTAGTCTATAGACGTTATGGCTGGACCATCACGATCACTGGTTCTTTTTGGGCGGTTTGAAACAAGTTATGTGGCTACAGCTGGCCAGGGCCAGGGCCATCAAGCGACCCTCTCAAACCGAACTGGAACGCTGTCTCCAGCCCACCCACTATTTCGACGTCCCGAATTGAAATAACAAAGCTCGAAGCCGTCGCAAGACACAAATCCCTCACCCGACGGCTTGGTTTTGAATAGGGTTAGCGTTAGAGCTCCTTGCCAATTTCAAGTCGGGAGTTCACAGAATGAACTTGGGAGCTTCACTGGAGACTCTTGTTATTTCGGAGCACTTGTGTTCACTTTTAGGGCTGGCTTTTCTTAAGGTTTGTGTTGTTGGGAGCGCATGAATGGTCACGCAAACTCTTGACGAAGCGCAGGTGAGGAGATTTCGGTCGGTTTAGTTTCTCCCAAGAATGGAGCCTCGCGACGAGCAATCATTGAAAAGCGGGAGCATCCGACCAACATTCCATCGCCTTCCAGCTCGTCTAACCCCAACAAAAACATGGAAAAGGCCATGAAACAACCGGCTTCCAAGAGCTAGGTCCAGCGTGGACAACAAGCCTGTTGGTTGTCTTAGTCAAGTCCAGGCTTCCAAGAGCTAGGGCTCAGCGCCGCATGACCGGGCGCCTGCTCCGATACAGTATGTAGAGTATGAGTGCATTTGTGTACAGCCACGCAGAGCACAGCACCAAGTGAAAGTAGAACTTGGCTGCTGGGCTCAAGGTTGTAAACTTACATATTTACCGTAAATTCAAGGGTGACACTCGACTCTCCAACGGCCCTCTTAAGAAGATGATATGTTAAGAACCGCTGTGAACAGGGACCGTGCTGTTCACGGGTCCCCGTTTCGACACGTCGAGAAGCCCTTCCAGGTATCAATGCATGCTGCCATGAGCTCATGTCAGCCCCCTGGTAGCACAGCCGTCGACCGAGGGTGTCGCTGTGTCTTTTTTTGGGGGGACCCTTGACATGGCAGCAGTTTGTGCTATCGGCAGTGATGGGCATGCCATCTTCGAAGTAAGATGATCCTCAACAGTGTCACTGAGTGTAAGACGCATTCGGAAAGACTTTGAAGAGGACCAGGATGACAGACCAATCACCGACAAGAGTCAGAGAAGTAGAAGAAAGAGGAACTATGTCGTGAAAGGCTGGAAAGATCAGCAGCTGCTTTCTGATGGTTAGTGGCGACGGTTGATTCGCAAACATCCCCCACCCCTACATGGACGTTCACCCGCCCGCCTGGGCGCAATGCCGCGCTTTGCCAGGCATTGATCTACGGCACGGAGACCTTAAAGCAGGAGTCGTGAAGCGTGGCTTTTCGACCGGTTCTTCGTTCGGAATGACCCCGCAAAGCGTAGAGAATTCCTTGACTGTTTGGGGAGGTGTTTAGGGTCAGATTATTGAAAGTCTCCCAGCTGAAGTTTGCTCATGACCTCAAATCAATGTAAAGCTTCCGGCTATTTTTCTTCGGTTCCTTTCGGTCTTTGATCCACCGAGAAGGTTCCATTTCAGATTTCAGCAGTGCCATTTCAGAATTGTTATTCAGTCCCATCCAGTGAGGGGATGTGACGAGGGCACCCCATTCCGACCCTCCGGATGTTCTCGGCACCACATGGAAGCACTTCCAGAATGGGCGAAGGCGGGCGGGAGTGGACGAATGGGCTGGAAGGAATCGTCCTTCGTTGGTTTTCTCAGGAGCAAAAGTTCCTGACAGCTGCTGCCCTGGGCCTTTGGTTGCTCGGCCACGACCATGGCGGCACCGAGGTGGCCCACAGAAAGATGTTTGATCAAGGCGACCTGGACAAGCTTTCCAAACAATTACAGAATCTATCAAGTGGAATATATCGGCCCTGAAGTAGTGCTCCCCATGTTCGTGTAGATTAGATGATCTGAGGGCTCGAATTTATGGTGTTTCTGGCTCGAATTGATGGACCAAACACCTGTGCAAACAGACAGCTTCAGTTTTTGTTGGGATGGTCCGGTCGTTTGATCAAGATGTTAAGTTATGAGCTGTGCCTTTTTCTTCTGCTGATATTTCATTAATAGAAGAGACTTGCCAACGTAGGTTCGTCATGGGTGCTGGGGTGACATGGATGGTACGTCAGCGTGCTGGAAGCCCTTAATTCCATGCTGTAAAGGGCCCTTTGTTCAGTCAGAACCACGGTCAGAATGCTCGATTTGACGATTTGTCCTTTTAGTGAATGGCCTCCATCAACAAGCAGAACATTGACCCTTGATGTACCCCTAATATACACTTATACAAAGTCTAACAGAAGGGCAATTGTATGCTTCACACTCATGTAACGTGGTGGGCGAGACGGTGGCACTTGTATAATTAACTCATGTACTTTCCGAGAGCCTTTGCCAAATCGCTCTCCAGCCATGGGCAGCCGAAACTCCAGCCATATGGGATGTGTGAGCGGTTGAGGTTGGTTCAGGTCGGTTGACTTGTGGGTGTGGATGTTTTGTCATAGGGGACCCTGCAAAGAGCAGAGGTTGAAGATGCTTCAAGCCCTCCAGCCCCAGTTTCCTCTTCGCATCTCGCAAAACATCAAGCACCAGGTAGGGTGTCCCAGTGGTCGGGGAAGCGGTTTCTCATCTTTGACCAAAGCCTTGGAACACTTGGCCCCCCGAGGCTCAAGAGGACCTTCAAAGCTATCCCGTCGACGCCTTAGAGGGGTGACTGGGATTGCTTCCAATCACGAACAAAGAAATGCACCTACCAATTGGAACATCACAAACCATGAGGAACTTCTAACAATCCGAACCTGAGCTTTGCACCTACGAAGGGCACTGCACCACTGGGAAGACGACCGACCGGCAAGATGACCGGTCAGATGTTCTTTGCCCACTTTATCCAGTTTATGAGCCGATTGGTCGTCCAGACGGGATGACTCCGAATCATGGCACAAAACTATAAGGAACACAAATAAGGAACACAATGTTCCTCAATTGTTCAACCAGAAGGGAGAGCAGGTTTTGATTTATAACAAGAACATGCATGTTCTTTGTTTGATTTATAACAAGAAGGGAACACAGGTGTTTGAAAAGGTGCGATTCTCCAGTCTTAGCTGAGGCCTCAAAAACTTTTGCTGATTGTGCAAAATGCGATGCTCGGTGGCATGTCTGTGAAAGCCAAGGGTTTCATTGCCGTGATCGTTATGTTTTGGTGGCTGAAATAGATGAGAGCTTTCAAATAAACATTTGGGCAATGACATTTGGGTATTGACCCAGAAGTATTTGAGTTTCCTGTCCCTTTCATTATTTTGTTTAATGATCATCACAAAGTATCACAAAGAACGGGTGTTTCGCATTTTCTGGAAACTGACTTGTTGCAGAAAACAAACCAGAACCACGGTTGGGCCATGTGGCTCCTGTTGCATACTGTTGCTTCACTGGGATTAAATGTGATGTAACGAGCCATGCCCCACCCTTTAGCCTCAATCTTTAAGCGAAAGGCCCAAGCCAGGGGGTTCTGGTAAATGTCGCATGTCCAAGCGATACAGGACAACGACCCCGACAAAAGAGCGGAGCGGTTTGGTCCAATTCTTTGGTCACTGAGTTTATTGGGAGTGGAAGCCTGATGGACCCTTCGCTTGGGAAAGTGGATGCAAAGGTCCGTTCTGCTGGCACTCGCTCCTTCTCCGCTCCTTCTCCGTCCTGACCATTTCACCTCATTGGGATGTAAGCATTAAGAAGCTACCCACCTCACACATGGACACGCTTCTGAAGTGACGTTCGTTCCGAACAGGAGGTCCCCTGCTTCCGGGTGTTCTTCCGAGGATGTTGAAGCACAAAGAGGCCATCCATGCGCGCGCCTGGGATGCCTTGGACTGGCGGGCACTGGCACAGCATCAGTTTGGCTTGGAGGCCGCGGAGGTCCATCGATCCGGTCTGATGGATGGTGCAACATGGTTCGGCAAAGAAAACACACTCATTCAGTAGATTCAGATGATATGACTCCCTCTCTCTCTCTCTCTCCATTTGTTTCCACATAGTTATCACAGTTCCTTATTCATGTATAGATGATCATTGTGGGGATCCAAATTGCATCCAAACACCTGTCAGACTCCCACCTAACGAAGTCCCATCAGAGGTCTTTCGGGGAGACTCCGACTCTGTCGACGTCTTGTCGGGGCGCAGGAGACGCAGCAGTCGCTGGGAGAGGTGATCGCTCAGCAGGGCAGACGCTCGGCGAGCGCCGGAGTGGGAGGGGTGGGGTAGGTGTGGGCAGGGCAGGAGAGTCCGGTTCTGGTGAGCGAGTTCGGCTGGACTTGAAGTCTCACTCTAGAAACGAGGGTGCAGCCACAGAAGAAAAGTATAGGGGGTGTCCAAAGTCGCATTGGTCGGCTTTTTTGGGTAGGTCAAGGCATTTGGAACACCGCATCAATCAGATCCCTGATGATCCCTGGCTTTTCTGGGACTCAGACTGAGACTTCCTCTGGTTTGAGTCATGTCCACCTGATTCATTTGTCTCTTGGCCAAGGCAAGGACTATGCACTCACAAGCGCATGGGGTAGCGCGCTCTTGGGAAGACCGAGGGATGACACAGACCAGGCGACCAAAATGTTGGGCTCGGTCGCCGGTTTCGGGTGTTCTGTTTTGACCCACCACGTGTCGTGCAAGAGGATTCGTTTTCATAAGGCCTCTTCAAACATGCAGCTTCCAAGCATATTTGCTGTCCAGATTGAACTGACCATAGAGGTGTCCAGAACTCAACGTGTTATTTGAGAACCTTTCTAAACAGGAAGACCATCATGATGGCAGTTGAACATAGGTTTGGGTTAATGTTTCCTTAACAACACGCATGCGGCATGAAAAGCTGCTATGGTCCATGGTGATGATTGCCACTCTGAGATCCAGGCCTCAACAGTCATCCCATGGCCCCATCACCCACTAATTGCAAATTGAACATTGAAGAAAATTGAAATTTTGAATTGTGCAACCAATTGCCAATTGAAACTTGAAAAAATCAATGAACAACAAATAGCAGCAGTGAGCAAGAAGGCCGGGCAAGAGTAGCAGCAAAAAGGAAAACAACTTGGTGCACTTTTGGAGGGTCTGTTTTAAGGAAAATGTGTTTACTGACTGTTACAGCTATTAGCCAAGACCCAACGCATGCCCATGATGAATGCCAATCAAAACCTGACATGTTGATTTTAGTCAACCGTGGTCATGGCTTTTAACTTGCCCGTGGTTATATAATGATCGCAATAAAATACGATACCCCTCTAACGCGCATTGCGTTAAGACTTGGCCAGTGTCACTGTGTTTTGCAGTAATGTGCTGTGTGGAAAGCATGTGCCCAAACTCTGCAAGCCTCGTTACTTGCCATTGGGTTTGACTATTGCCCAGGCCACTTGTCCTAACAAAAAGTTGGTAGCAGAGCTGATAGCGCAAATGCTCCCATTGAGGTACTCTGGGTTGGAACGGCAATCTCGGTTAAACGCCTGCCGAAAACGATACCTCGAAATTTCCATGGAAGAATGAGGTGTGCTTTCCGAATGCTCCCCACACGAAGTGATGTTCCTCCAGCTTTCATGAGATCTACTAGCAGGGTGAGGTGAGGTGCTCAACGCAACTCAGAATTGCCGCTTGGAAACCTCCAGAACTTGATGGGCAATGGTGCAAAGCAACTAAGACGTAGAAAGGCACCAAACCCTCGGAATATGGTCCCAGCGGGGGTATCTGGGAATAAACGGATCCCTCCCAATGACCTCAGCTGACCGAGCCGCTGTACAGTAAGAGGCTTTGACCGTTGCCCACATCCAATTGCAATCCCACTGCAGGCTTGATGCTTGATGCTTGACTCACAGACTCCAAAACACCGACAGTCTGCGAGGAAGCAAGCTGAGGCCTCGCTCGCAGGGCCTCGCCTCGCCGCGTGCCTCGCCTCAGGTGAGGCTCATTTGCAATGTGTCTTCCGAGCGCTTTGACCCGAAGCACTTCGAGTTCTTCGCTGATGAGCCTGCCTATGTGGCTTGGAGGTCATCAACTGAGACCCGAGACCGCACGCACGAGATTTGGATGCTTAGCCCATATACTGTACTCCACGTATGGAATGTATGCCGCCCCGTTGACCCCCCTGGCACCACCCCAAGGCATACATGGCACACCTGGCATACATGGAGCGTTTGAGTACATGTATTTATTCTCCAAAGCGGGTTGCGATCAGTCCCAGATGACCGAGCCACTGGTTCCATCCATGGCTTGACCGAGCCGCTGGAGTGCAGACCTCGACCGGTGACAACGACCTGCCCATTCGGATTCCCATTCACCGGTCGACCGGCGATTCATCTGATGTGCACGTATGACAATGTGCTACCTACCCTCAAACAATCATGGAAGTGGATGGAACATGGCCTGTTCGTAGAGGCAAACCCGTCTTCCTTAAGGGGCCATGTTCCACTTCCATGTTTGTTGAATGGAGGGTATGTGCTTGATGTATTCGGGAGCTAGGAGTTGTTCCCTTCGGGACTTCGGAATGATATATCCCAGACGCTCATAAACCCTCCTAAGTTCCTAAGTAGGGGTCCGGACCCTCAAATCTAGGGTTTTGAGGGACCAGTCGAGCTGTGAACGGAGCGTCTGGGATACAGGTATCCTTTTAGTCCCGAAGTCCTGACTCCTTGACCGTCCAAGTTCTTTTTGGTCGGGCGTTTTCAAAGGCCTTCTTCTCGCCTTCGCCGTTGAACATTGTGGAGGCCTGCCAAAAGTGCGTGCGGTGCGGTAGCGTGCGGTAGCGTGCGGTAGCGGTGCGGGTCGTGTGAGAAAGAAAACACGATCAAGTCAGTCACCTTCCAAGATTCGGCGTCCAATCATGCAATCGGAGGTCCGCCGAGAGCTGGTGAATTCATGGACAGGGCACGGACGAGATTTGGAACATGACCATTTCAAAACCTACCGCAATAATAGCCAATGACTCAAAGAGACCTAGAAAGGCTGTGTAGTGGAATTTGTATGAATTTGTGGAATCCAATGGGAAAGGTTGCTTTAACACAGAGAGAACTATGTGGTCCACTACTCATGTCATGTGGATCACTGGTTTGCTCAAGTGTGACTCAGAATAGTGGTCATCGTGCAACTGGTGGAATCAACTGCCTAGAGGATGACTCCGTTGTGAATCCATCCGAATCCCAACAGGTGCTCAATGCAGATGCTTGCTCATGTGACTCATGTTCACAGTCATGTTCAGCCCCCAAACAAGTCTCCTGAACCACGACCGGACACCGCAAGACGACCGAGAAAGGACACCCCAAACGGGTCCGGTTCCCCCGAAAGCCTAAGACCTCCGCCCCTTCTGCCCACCCGCTGGTGCGCCAGGTGTGGGCGGAGACCATGGCCGCTGCCATGTCAAGGCATCCGCGCCTGGCGAAGGCCTTGTGGCAGCTCACCGAGCCTCCGCAGGGTGACTTGGGGCGAAGAAGTGGAGCGGGTCTGGCCTTCAACCGAAAAGAATTGTTCACCTAGTTTTGTAGGCCTAGGCATCATGTTGATATGTTTTTGTGACAGTTGAGAGGTGGAGACCTTCAAGACAGTTGCAGGAATGCGATGAAGCATTCTCAACATTTACTTGTTGCATCATGTTGCCCTTGAAACAGGATGAATCTCCGAATCTAGAGGTGCGAGTAGCTGTCGTACAATTCGGATCGAAGAGTGGATGAGAAACAACGAACCACAGGCCAACATGGTCACCGATCGGAGTGAATCTTCAGTTCAATCCCAGATCCTTGATTTGAAAAGGACCTGGGGGAGGTGGTGCCCCCTATGGGTGTCAAGATTGGGTTACTGTACTTTGGGGACAGCTGCGCCATTGATTTAGGGTCTAACGAGTTTTGTACTCCACGGTCAGTGGAGTCGGTCGGTCTAGTTTCAATTTTCACCCACTTGATCCGGTCTGCACTGCCAACTCTGCAGACCAGACTGTTCCTTTGAATCTGTTTCAACCCTGGGGTTGAAACACCGTCTGAGGTCATGGTTCAGCCTATGTTTGGGATTCCCTTTGAAGATCCGAAAGCCGAGTCGCCCCGCATCGCCCCTAAAGCCCTCCGCGCGGGGCATGGGAAAATCAGCGGACGTCGTCCAGATTCCGACACATTGAGGCAATCCCTTCGCCGAGCTGCTACGGAGCTACGACATGCACCAGGCGAGCTGGTTGGTACTGAGATCAGTGGCAAGCCTGGCTGCCCTCCTCGGTTCCCGGCTGAACTTGAGTCTCCTGTGCCCCGAACCCCCCACAGTGTTGGCCCCATCGTCAAGATTTGGGCAGCTATGAGGGATCAACCAGCTTGGAGGTGTGAAGAGTAGCCTTCTGGCGAGGGGTGAATCATCCCTTTCATGAGATGTCCACGAGCAGGATGTCGCCACCGAGTCTTCCGACCATACAACTCCCACAAATGAACCACAGGCGTTCATGTGCTTTTCATGCAAGAGCTCTATCATCGATCTAGTCTCCGCTTTGACCACGGGGCGATGTGATTAGCTTCTGCCAGGGTGGCAATTGGTATGATCCAATCAGGGTCTTTTTGCAGGTGGCGGCTGGAATTTCTCCGGCGGCTTCGTGCTGAGCCTGTTTTTGCCCAGTCAGAACAAAAGCCTTCGTCCGGTGCGTTGGTTCGAGGTTTCTCTGAACTTCCGGACCGGAGTCATGGCCATGTGCATCTTCTACGGCCTGGGACAGCGCCTGGGACGCCGAGCGGAAGGACGAGACACGAGCGATTCAACCGGACCGCCGATTCGGCAATTGTTTTTTCGCTGATCTGAAACCGCATGTCCTTTGCCAAAAATAGAGTGTTTGGACTTCTAGGGAGGCTAGACACGACGATCGCTCATTTCTGTTCACCCAGGTCTAACATCGGATCTCCCCTTTTGAACTACTTGGCCATCGTCTCTTTGGGGCGATTCTCGATCTTCTCAGTCCTTCCATGCCCCTCGGATCATCGGTCCTCCGACTCTTCACGGTGCCGAGGCGCGGGGCCTGGACCAGTGGACACTCGGACTTGGAGGTCTTCGAGGCGGGCTAGTTCCGGTCAACGGTCCTCGGCTGTGTTCGTTGGATTGGTCTGTATGTTCAGGGTATGTTCAGGGTATGTTCAGGTCAGCGTGAAAGTAATTCAACAGATTCTTGATGATCTTGATAATACCTGGTTGGGTGGATCCAAGGGGAGAAATTGGACTGTGGTTGGTCTTGGATTTGTGGAGGCCGATGTTCGTTGTGGTCAGCAGAGCTTTGGGATGCTTTGGGGGGGGTTCTTCTATGTGAGACCACTCATTACGTGTGCAGGCATGCTTGCCAGTACGGTAGAAAGCAACACGTGCCGGTCAGCAGGTGGGCGGTGGCTATGGGTCCTTGGCATGGATGGCTGCAAAGGTGAGCTTGGGCACTTCAATGTGGAGGGGAGGGAGGCTTTGAGAGGATTGCAGAGTCCAAACCGCTGTTTGAAAGCCCATGAAGGCTAATTTAGGATTGGCTTTGCAAAGGAAGAATCCACAAGTTGCTCCAACAATTGGTCCACAATTGGTACATCCCGTGACTCTTGACTTAATGCTTGAATGGACTTGCAAACATGAGAGTAGTCCTTTGGGATTGAGGAAAGTCATGAGTCAAGCTAACTCCATGTCTTTGAGTCCAAACCTAACTCTATGTTCCGGCCTGGCGTGCCATTCCAACCATTCCAACATCTTCCGGTTCTCATAACCCCGGTATGCTGCAGGCGAGTCTCCACGCTCGCTTCTCGGAGTTGGGCTTCAAGAGCTGGAGCATCTTCGATTTGGAGCACGTGAGCGCCTTGCAGGCGGTCGACGCGAGCCAGGTTCTGGTCGAACACCGGGTGAGGTTCTGTTTTCTCACCACGAACAACAGTGTCGGAGCGGTCTGTGGCTCTGTGGCGTACTCGTCGAGTCTGAGGCGAAGTCAGTGGTCAAATCTGTGAAGTTCATGATGTTATATGCAAGAATGACTGCGACATTCGGACATCCAAGGACTGAACTGTTTGTGTGTTCTGGATTTCGGGGCGGGGTGGTGATGGGGGTGCCACAGAGAGGTCGTTTCTTGCAACTTCCTTGGCTTTGGGGCGATGCTGGGCTTTGCAAACGGGGTCCTGGTCTTGACTCCAGACGATCCATATCCCAAGTGAAGGACTCAACCCAGGTTAGTTCAGCCTTTTCTTTGGTCCAACGCAGGCTTGGTACCTGAGAGAGACGCTGCCCAAGAACATCCACTTGGAGCGTGGCTTGGCTTTATGCCCCCGGCTCCCTCTTGCTCCATTGGGCGCCAAGGGTGTGGCATGAGCTAAGAAACGATTGTTCGACGAGTTGAAGACATCTCATGCCAGCTTGCTTTGAGAATGGAGAGGGGCCAACTGGGCCAATTTGTTAGATGTGGAAGGGCCTTGTCAGTCAGGGCGCTCGGGAGGGGGAGGGCAGGAAGCTTCCGATCTAGGTGAGGAAGCTGAAGGAGGTTGGCAGCGAAGCGAAGTGGCGCGAAGTGGACGGGCGCCCGCTTCTCCCGGAGCCTGAACTTGCTTGGGGATTCCCACATCTACTCTCTTCATTGCAAACCCTCGCAGGTATGCGGATGTATGCTGCGGTCTTTTTCGCATCACGCCGCTGTGGCTGAGTGATGCGAAAACAACTGGAAGATCTCCCAGATGGTGAGAAACGTGAGCAAAACTGGAAGTGAAAACCACGTTTGGAGCATTTCCGAGCGTCCGAACCTCACCTGTTTGTAGGGGGGAAGGGTCGTCCCAGGGTCCATTGTCCATGTCCATGTGAGTGAGTGGGACCTTTGGTCACCCTCAGGCTTTTGTGCCCATGGCATTGCCGCCCAGCGCGGTGGCTACTTCTGGGGTCCCTAGGCAGATCCTCGACCGATTTCCTTGGTCGACCGAGGGGTGCGGGATGGATTTCCGGATCTGCCTTTTTGGGATATATAGAATCTGGGGCCAATCTTGGGCCTGTCCTACATGGAAGAGGAAGGATTTCGGGAAGAGGAAGGATTTCCTGCAAAGACTGCCACAAGCATTTGATTTCAGTCCACCTCCCAGGATCTAGAAGTGTCCAGCAGCCTGATTCACAGACATGGGTTTGGCAATGCTTGGGACTTCAGGGACTTCCTGTCACGCTTGAGCTCCGAGAGGGGTAAGCTAGCTGGACCCACCATTGTCGCTTTGGGAACGGCGGATGCCGGCGGATTGGTCTTTTCTGTCAGAGACTTTCGGGATGTGGCTTTGGGAACATGTGAAACACTTTGTCACCACCGTATTTGTCTTGAGATGCCTTAAGCGCTACTGTGTATACCTATAGTTATATATAATCCGCATAAATATGTTACATGTCACATCACAATCATATCACATGGAACAAACTCAAGAAGGAATGCTACAAGATGCTACCACCCGCTGGTTCAGCTGAACTGGCACCGCCCACCGGGGTCTTTTGAGGTCCTCGGGGTCAAGCGCCTGAGCCGCTTGGCACTATCCGGGCGGGAAAAGAAGGACCTTTTGAGAACATGAAAGCGAATCAACGACCTCTGAAGCGAAAGACCGTATTTGGCAGTATTTGTGAAGAGCAAATGGATTTGGCTGGATTCATCATTTGGGTATCTAGGTTCAGATGGATATTGTAAGCCAGGAGTTTCATAGGAGGTTCACGGTGAGATTAGTATTTGTATACTCAAGAGGATTTGATGAAGGGTAAGAGTTCCTGTGCGGGGCACGGCAAAGGCAAAATTGGAGATAAGGATCGGATACGCCTTAGGGAACATCAGACATCTCAAAAGAACCAGCTTAAGCTTCAAAAGGTTCCAGACATCACGTAGGATTGTATTTTATTTCATCCCCAGGTCCACAACGGCCAGGACGCAGTGGCGACCAGGTTTGTTGAAGCCCATTAGAAGGAATATGACAAAGAGGGGCTACACCACGAGAAAGGGACACAGAACGAACGCATCAGCGGTTGAGGCGGCTGGAAGATGTCATGGTTGTTTCACTTCTAGTTATTGGGCCATTTTGTTTGGGTTAATTGGGCGAACGGGGAGTGCTATGCCAAACTTGCTGGAGTTCAGTTTCGGCCATCCCTTTCTGGGTTTTTAGACTCCACAACCGCGGTCGAACTCACAGGAGCTGGCAGCTACCGTCCCCGGATCGGGTGCCTTTGGTGCGACTGATTGAGACGAAGCTCAAGGAGTCCGAGTGGATGTCGGCCTTTCCTTCGTAAAAAGCGGAGGAACTGTATGAAGGATGGGTAGATGGATGGGTCTTTTCCATGTCTTTTCCATGTGTCTCTTTTACTTCTGGGCCCATGAAATCCATGAAATCCCAGTCTTTTGGTAAAAAAGAACAATAGAGAGAGTTACATGAAGTGGGCACATGTAGGAGTACGGATTGATTGATAGATTGAAGACAGATCGACCCTCGCGAAAGAGGCCGAACATATGTATATCTCAGGTATCGAAGCTAAATGATGGCAAACCAAACCGACAATAGCTCCCTTCTCACAACAATAGTGGACAGGGTGGATTAAATGGACCCCGGATCGCCGGCCACCGTTCTTTCTGAAGGGGTGTCGAACCGGGAGGCCTCGCTGATTCTGATACCCAAAAAGGTGCCTCTGAGGACACCATTGGCAACACAAGGCGCCTTTGTACCTCTGATCGAGAGTAGCCACACATCCAGGAAAACACCTCAATCATCATCAATCTATAGATACAAACTCATGTCACATGTCACATTAGGTGAGAAACACCACTTCTTTGCAACCCGCTCCCACTTTACTGTCTCAGCCATACAGAGCCTAGTCCCGTGGTGGGTGTCGCCAGGACCTTTGGCTCTACAGCTACCGCGCTACGACGATAGAGCCGCCAGCGCATTTGCGGGTGATGGTTGCAATGTTTAGCTGGAGCGAATGCGAGATGGAGGAGTTCTTGTGGCTGCTGAGATGGAGTGAAGACTCTACTTGTTTAATTTTGAGAGATTGGAGGGCTGAGAGGTTGGTGTTGCACATGTTGCATTGTTCCATTTGGAGGCCGCTTCGGTCGGTGGGTGGGGCCTTAGATGATCTCAGACTTGAAGCACGATAGACAGGAGGATCCTAGGGAGGTGGACACATGTTCAATGCCTGGAATAGGTCGATGGGAATAGGTCGAAGCAGACCATGGCCATGCTCTGCAAGTCAAAACATACGTAAGGTCCACGGGTTTGCAGAGGAGAGATGGTCAAAATACACTTGTTAGATACTGTTAGGCAGCACCTTTGGCTTTCAGGTTTGGAGTTTGTGTCTTTATATCCATCCCCAAGCAACCAAAATGCATCAGTCCTTCATTGACCGTCGATGTAGTCACCAAAACATCCAAGGATGTGCGCCCTGTTGTTTGCTCGTTTCAATGAACCAGAGCTTGTAGGGAATCCTGGTGAATCTTCCTGTTCTGATCCCGTCCGTTTCATGGATGTGCCGAACGACATGTTGGATGGAAGGATTGGGATGTGCAATTTCCAACGTGAGGGCAATTCAGAATCAATCAGCTTGTAGGTGGAGTTCTACAATGAACGGGAGCCCAGAAAGGCCGAATCTTGCCCCAGGTGGAAGGGGAAAGCCATGCTTAGGTTTTTAGAGGTCCACATGATCCACTGCCATTTTTGGAGGAATCCATGGAAGAGTGTGAGTGTTGGATAAAAGCAATTGTTTGGCGTTGAATTCAATTTCGTTTGAGAATTTGTCGCGCTGATCCGATGTTTGGACAGCCGAGGTATTTCAACCAGATGCTGCCTCTTTGCGACTTTCTGCTTCTGGGCTACTCTACGATGTGGACGCAATCCACGGTCAAATATTCTTTGATTTTACAACATATGACCCTCCTCGAGGAATATGCCTTAACTGATGTTGATTTCATCAAATTGATGAAATCAAAAAAGAATAGAATAGAAATCGACCAAAATAACGATATAATTATATATTATATAATATAATCATTAAAATTTGTAATATATAGAATATATATAAATTGAATTTATATATATATAGATATATGTAAAATATATTTAAAAATTAATAATATATAAGAAATATATATATTAAATATAGAAAATAAATATATATATTATAATCGATCGAAAAATCGATATATAATTTATATTAATGATAATATTTACGATATTAATATATATTTTTTGAATAATTTTAATATTGTGAATTAGCATAGATATATGGATTACATTTGCCTTAAGGGATAAAGGAATTGTATTCATTAATGATGCGATGTTTATGGTTTATGAGCCCAAATCGGTGAAACGACGATTTTGAAACGGATATAATTGGAAACACCTATAGCGAATGAGTAGTTGGACGCTATGTTGGAAGTAGTGAGGGAATAATTTCGAAAAATGTAGAATTTGGAATCGAATCGGACGATGATACCATTCTTGAAAAGAAGCTCGTGTGTTGCGGCGATTAATACGTCGGCGGAGAGGAAACAGGTGGACCAAGGGCTTTGCGTGCGATAGAAGATCTTCGGGCATTGGGGCGACGTGGTTCATCGTAGGTGTTTATGTTTCCGTTGCTAATATTTTTATAGATGCTTATGGTGGGTGGGCTATAACTAGCATTATTTGAACTATCCGGTCTAGGACAAGGTGGAGGGCGAGATGGCGGCAATGGTATGCCTTCCCGATTTTAACCGATATAAGAATAGGCTTGGGGGATACTTGCGGGGGCTGGAATAACCCTAGCCTGGAATGTAGGGAAATGGAGGCTCTGCAGATCAATTGCCGGCGGCACCTCAAGGACGTCGAGAAGAACCGCCTGAAGGAGGTCCATTGGTGAGGGGGCCTGGGGGAGTTGATCCTTAGGAAAAGGGTGGTGGCCGAGAGCGAGTTCTCGAAGAAACAAAAGATTCTGTGAAGAGTTTACCACTGCATCCTTGGTCGGCAGAGAAGTTGAGGGAATTTTATGATCTAGCTCGCGTAAGCGACCCTCGAGGATAAGAACAGAAGCTTCGTGATGGCGGTGATCAAGTCGAACGTCTTCGTGAATGATGTTTGAAAGAGGCCGAGACGAAATTCTAGGAAGAAGTTCGTAAATTGGGACCATAGAGCTCGAACTCGTCGTTCCAATCGGCTGTTGAAGCTCAAATGTGAAAATGTGAAAACCACTGCACTTATAGTTAACGTGGGTCCCAATGGCGTCGGCGTGGGGTCGGTAGCATATCCGTGGCCTTTTCCTCCTGGACTATCCGGACTACCTCCATGGGGAAATGATGTGTGTGGCATTTTTCTGAATGGGAATCCATATGCCAGCCGAGGAATCGCTGGGCGACAACGCTCGGTCGGTGGAATTGCCGGTGCTGGGCTTGGATGCTACGACACTGACGTTTGGTGATTGGTTGATTACCTTGGAACCCATCGTGTCGGAGATTGGCCAAGGTGCTAGTCAATGGTGGCAATTGACTTTGAAGAGTGTGGAGCAGGCCTATGAAGCCTGGTTGGTTGCAGACCCATTCCAACGGCTACGTCTTGGTCCAGCTAGCCCAGAAGAGGCGAACAAATGGCCTCGCATTGAAAGGAGGATGCTTAGCCTGTTGCTGCAAGCGGTGCCGGACACAGTTCGATCGGAGGTCATCACGGTTCGAAAGATGAATATGGCTCAGGTGTCAACCTGGAGGACAAGGTGAACGGATGAACCTCATCAAGAACTTGACCGAGCTCAAGCTGACCCAGAACATGGGGGACGTCGTGCAGGTCCTTCGAACCTGGCGGCGTTGGCGGAATCGCTCGGAGGAGTTGGGGGCGCTTCTTCCGGATCCGGTGGTCTTTGCGGGGGTGTTAGTGAAGGCTTCGGACCATTTGGCAAAGTCTGGAGCGCAAGTGGCTTATCGATTGGCTACGAGCAGACAGCAGTTGCTGATCGACACAAGGCCTACGTTAAATAATTTCAAGATCTTCGCGGAATTCCTGCAGGCGGAAGCGGAAGAGCTGGCGATGGGAGCTGGCACCGGAGTTGGGCAAGGAAAGGGTCCGTCATTGAAAGCAGTGGCTACCCAACCTACTTCGGGAATTTCTTCTACATCACTGACGAATCCTTCGGTGGGGTAATTACGGGAGAATGTCGCCGGTAACAAAGACACTTGTCGGTTCTGGATGTCCGAGAAAGGGTGTCGGCGTGGCGATCGATGCAAGTTTAAACATAGTAGATTGAATCCCAAGGACAATAGGTGTTTTCATTGCTCTGGCTTGAACCATAGCCGCACAGCCTGCCCGTTCTTGAAGAAGGGAGAAGAGGCGGTTAAGGTGGCGAAGGTCACAGGGGAAGCAACACAAATAGCCCGGAAAAACCGGAGCGTGTTGGAATCTTCGAGGAGGAGGCCACAACGGTTGAGGAAGTGCCTACTGGGTCACAAGATGATGTTGTGAATACGGTTGGGGGCTTGGTGGGTGAGGCGACGGTGCTGTTGAAGTCACTTCATCGGGCGAAACTCATGGCCGTGAAATGTAAGTTAGTTGGGGCTTCGCTATGTGGTGAGGGTGAACTTGGTATCAAGGTGGGACTACTGGATGGTGGGGCGACACATCCTCTCCGGAGAGGTTGGCAATAGCGGAATTGGTGCCGGTGGATCTAGCGCATGGTCGTGTGTCGCTCAAACAGGATCCGGTGACGGGCACTATTCTGCTTGAACCTATTGTTCTAGTCCGGGGATTGATTGACCTGGGCGACAAAATACAATGGAGCCGAAGTGGTTGCGTCGTTGTACATCCAAAAAGGGGAAAGATTTCTTCTTGGTTGCGAGATGGGTGCCTAGTGGTTGCGGAAGCTGATGCGTTGGCCTTCATCGCGGACATCGAGGAGGCGGAGCGGAAAAAGGTAGAGGACCTGAATGATGAGGAGACCCTGGACGAGGATATCATGAAGTGGTGGCGGGAACGTTTTCCTCGGGTGGCTTCCCGAATGTTTCGTTACATATCGGAAAGCTAGGAATCCACATCCGGTACACTACCTTGGAACCGGAGTACACGACGCCGACTGCAACAGTCAAAAAAGATTTTGCTACACCTCTATGCTGGGGAGAAGGCGGAGGAATGGAAAAGATTAGAACAAGATGGCTGGGAGGTGATCACCCTGGACATCACCAAAGGCAAGGATCAAGATGTACGCAACCCTTGTCTATGGGGTTTTCTGGCTAGCTTGGCCAGAAAGAGGGCCATTAAATGTGTGATTGGTGGACCGCCATGCAGAACAGTATCAAGGATGAGGTTCAAACGACCAGGTCCTGGACCTTTTCGAGATCGAGGGGCTGGAAGATTTGGGTTGCCGAACCTTAGTGCCGGTGAACAACGGTTGACGGACCATGACGCAGCCTTGATCCTCAAGAAAGTGGGCATCTACTACTTGGCGGAGGAGGCACGCATCAAGCATGACCTTGGGAGGGCGAAAAAACGGGCTTTCTATTGGAGTCTCCAGAGGATCCCGGGAGAAACAAACTGGGAAGCGTGATGCCTTCGAGGTTCTGGCCTTAGAGGAGGAAGAGGGGATGACCATGGTTAGTTTCGACCAGAAACCAATGGGGCACATCAGGAAAAAATCTGCAACGATCATTACAAATTTGCTCAACATGACGGAGCTCCACGCGTTGCGAAGTCCACCAGGCCAAGATGAGCCTCTTGCAGCAATTGATGTGCGAGGGTCCCAAGATCGCCAAGGCTTTGATTACGAGGGAAAAAGAATTGTGGGCTCAACATTTTCGACAAGGTCATCGGCCGTTTCGTCGGGATTGTCGTCTATGTGTAGAACAAATGGGGGGCCCAGCGACCTCATCGAAGGAGAAAGGAAGGAGAAATTATGATTTCTTCATGGTCTATGTCAGTGGACATTGTTGGACCTCTACCACGGGCTAAAGATGTGACTACCAGCTATTGTATGAAGTATGCCCTGATAGCAGTTGCATTGGTTCCGGATTTGAGTGAAGAAAAACCACAAAGAATGGGGAGCCTGAAGAAGAACATGAAGACCAACCTCAGGAAGAACCGGTACAATCACTTGTGGAGGAGGACGATGCAGAACCGGGGGAGTTGGACATCATAAAGGAAGAATTCCCTGAGGAAGAAAGGTTTCATTAAGAACTACAAGACTCCTTGGAGAAGGTCCCAGTGAAATATGTGGTGCATGTGGAACCCATAGCATCCCGGACGAAAGAGGAGGTGGTGGTGGCTATGCAGAAAGCATTGGCACACTTCAAAGCCATGGGCATCTATGTCAACCGCTTGCATTCGGACAGGGTCAAGGAGCTGATCTCTCGATCTATGGCAGCTTGGTGTGCGAAAAATGGAATTGTTCCTACGACTACGGCAGGAGATGATCTAGTTGCAAATGGACATACCGAATCTGAAGTACACCAAATCAAAAGAAGAGTACGCCTCAAGTTGGCTGAACATGGCTGCGAGGTGGCGTCTTGGCCAGATACGATTCGCTACGTGGCTGCAGAACGTCGTCGCCGACAGCTGGAGGACTTGGGGGTGCCTTGCCTTCCTATGCTACCTTATCGGGGGAAGGTGTGGGTCAAGGTTAAGAAATGGCACAAAGATGGAGGACTTGTGGCACCGTTTGTGGAGGCACTGGTACTATGTCCTAGCCACCTGGTCAATGGGGGTTGGGTGGTGCAACTAGAAAATGGTCGAGTTCTTCATATGAGAGAAGCAGCGCAAACAAACCAAGAAGGCGAACAACTTCGCATTCAACAACGGGTGCAAGGGGACATGGTGCAACTTCAACTGGAAGACTGATTGGCAAACAACCTTTAGGGAATACTCCGCGCTTGGGCGAAACTACGGCGGTTGTCACTGCTGCGAGTCCGACTTCAGCGGGGGGGGGGGAGTATTCTTCGTCGTCTTCATTGAAGGAGCCACAAACGTCGACCTCAAAAATATGGGAGGATGCACCAGAAAGGTTCCCAAGATCTTCAATTTCAGCCTCAGCTTCGGGGGTTAAGGCTATGACAGTGGGTGTTCCCGCTGAAGGGTCCGGCAGTGACGAGGAGTCAGCTGGGAGGTGGCTGCCCATGGAACTCGTGAAGGAGATGTGGGAGTGGCATCACATAAGACACAAAAACAATTGTCCAATTTGGTGGATGGTGTTCCCCGAAATGCATCATAGGGGGCTCAACAAGGACATGAAGTGGAGCTGTTTGTGGGATGGCGACATGAACCGGAGGACAACCTGATTCAATTGGGTCGAGTGGAGAGGGACACTCGCATACATCTTTGCAGTCTTCAAGTTTCGGAATCGGACGTTCTGCAAACAGTCACGGTACCTCTTCATGAAATTCGAGCACATCCTCAAGATTGGGTACCAACCTTTCAATATGAATATGATGTACTCGTGAAGGACACGGAGGCGGTGGAACCAGTAGCCCGTGAAAGCCTTCCTCCTAATATAGAATTGGTGCCAGGCAAAATGGTGTGTGTGAGAAAGGGAGGAAGTGGCGGTGATCTGTGGCAACATGGCATTACCAACGGCAGACCCGTCAACTAGTCCAGCAGGAAGCTATGCCAGCGGAGCTGACGGTACCTTAATTAGATGTGCAGTCCGTCAAGCAGCTCACGAAGGCCAGGTGATGTCAGCTCTTGATGTCAAAAGTGCCTTTTTACAGGCACCAAGGCCCACTGCCCCTGGGTCTTGTCCAGTGGCTGTGGTTCCGCCCAAAATCATGTCACATTTGGGCAGATGCCCGGAGAACGAAGTGTGGATAGTACACAAAGCACTATACGGATTCTAGACATCGCCGAATTTCTGGGCACTATACCGGGACGCCATGTATAGCAAATTTGATTGGGTGGTGGATGAGGTGCAATACAAGCTTCAACCCACCAGAGAACGAAACCTGTGGTGGGTTCTACAAACGGGGTGTTCTGTACCGGTGGGCATGATGCTGGTTTACGTTAATGACATATTGGTGATGGGCACAAAAGATGTTCATGATGGATTGGTGGCTCGTATACAAAAGGAGTGGAAGACCTCGAAGCCGGAGCTGGTAAATTCGGATGAATGGGTCCGTTTCTATGGCTTTGAGATGAAGTACAAGGGGGAGGAACTCTGGGTGGGACAACCTTTTTATCTATAAGATCTACTCCGTCGCTGAAAGATCACGGCCAAAAGATTAACACCGTTGCCAAAAGAACATGCTAGACTTGTGGAGGAAGAGGAGGATGTCAAGATCGAGGAGGTCCGCTAGGCTCAGGCTATTGCTGGAGAAATTTTGTGGGTTGCGGCGCGGAGCCGTCCGGACCTAGCATTTGCTATTGGAGCACTGGGGAGGGCAATGACGAAAAGACCACGTTGGGCTTTGCAGACGGGTTACTACATCTTGGAGTACCTGAACGCCACTGACGAATGCTTCTTGGCCTGTGGAAGCAAGGAGCAGGACCGGGGCCCGGATCAAGACGAAGCATGAACCTGGTGGAGATCTACTGTGACGTATCCTATGCCCCATAAGGAGAAAAAAGTGTTCAAGGCATTGTCGCCATGGTTGGTGGTGGAATGGTGCAATGGGAATCTTCGAGGCAGAGCTGTATGGCATTGTCAATTGCGGAAGCTGAGCTGCTGGCGTATATCGAATCGCCGGTCATGGGGGACAGCCTGCAGGCCTTGATGACAAAAGTGTTGGGGGTGGAGGAACCGCCGGCGGTGGTCACCTATGGAGATAGCCAGGCGGCCATTGCCATCATCCGACAACCGGATGGTCCGTGGCGAACACGCCATCTACGATTACGTTCTCATGCGTTGAGGGAGCGATCACGTCTGGGAACCTGGCAGATTTAACACTTGGAAGGAACGAAATTGATTGCCGACTTTCTCACCAAGGCGATTGCAGTGAAGACGGCTTGGCAAAGTTTTCGGCAGTTCATCAAGATGGTGGACCTGGGGGAGAATAATATCGACCAGGAGGCCGAGGTTCCGGAGGGCGAGAACGATGGTGGAGTGCGATTAGCAGAGGCATTGTGCTTGGCCAGCTGCGCTGCTTTTCTAGGTTGGTCCCACCAAATCGTCAAGGTGGCGGTGGTGGCATCTCTGAGCGTGGCTTTAGCAGCTGAAGCGATTAGGATTTTTGGTAAGAAGGGGGTCAACGCTGGGGATTCAAAACCACGTGTTTTCCAGGGTCAATACGACAATGGCAGTTCCGGGGAAGAATCCCTAGTAGCGACCAAACCCCCCTGCGAGCGGGACTTGCAAAGGAATAAGCAGAACAAGAAAGGTCAAAGCAAGAAAAAAAGAAGAAAATACAAGAAAAGAACAAGAGGCCAGAATTGAGGGGGCGTCGGGCCGCACGCCAGGGTCTTGGACTTCAGTGTCCCAAAATCTAGAAGACCCCAATAATAGCCTACAGGCTCCCGACATAGAACTAGAGGCCGCGAGCGCGCGCCATGGCATTTGGGGAAGACTGCAGGTGCGCTTTGGCAGAGCGGAGGAGACTGAAGACCACGGCTACCAGGGCGGCGGTGCAGCTTCGTCCTCTTCGACCACGACTGGGCTGCAGAGGGGGCCAGAAACGGCAAAGGATGAGGGTCCGCCGGTGAAGTCTCCACCTGTCTTGCCCAAATATGCACAAGGAGTGTCAGGCCCGTTGCCGAAACCTCCACCAGTGTTGCCGAAATATGTTCAGCATGTCGCTGAAACCATCGAGGGCCTAAAGTCTGGGTATTATCCCAGGAAATGCCCACCTGCAGAGCTGATGGGGGACTCTGGAGGTAAAGCAGCGGCGCGTGGAGCGGCGGCTATGGGGACTATACATCCAAAAGTTCGTCTTCGTACCAGGGGCAGGAGGTGTCTAAGCGACCGGCTCGATTGGGATCGGCGATTGGGATCGGCGTGGCCAGAAGAATATCCTCCTTGGGTAACAGCACCAAAGCCTGGACCTCTTCCTCATCCATCTGAGGGGACACAAGATGATCCACACAAAGCCTATCCATCACGTTGGGATCGGCCGCATTGGCCTTCAGTGGCTCGGTTGGTTCCGCCGGTGGGAGACGACGAGGAAACCTTGGTGATCCAACCGTCGATTTGGTGGACTCAAAAGTTCTTCGACAAGGTGCAGTGCCTGATGGATGAAGAAGCCACGCACGAAATTTCGGCCAATTCCAAGGACAGACTCCTGGGATTATTTACGCCTGCCGCTGGAAACCTGGATGGTTCGAAGGCACAGCTTGAGGGTGCAACGATTTCACCCCGAGCATCGATCGACTCCTGAAGATATACGGAACCTCGAGTACCTCCGGGTGACGGTGGCTTGGCTGCTCAACCAGAACACCATGAAGTTCTCATAGGGACTGGTGTATGTAGATGCCGAATGGCATAAAGATGGATTGCCGAATCTGCATGGCGAGTGGTGCGGATTCAGCTTCTTTTTGGTCAAAGACCAACAGGTGATTGCGAACTAAATCGCAGGGGGGAACGTGAATCAGCACAGACACATGGACCACGTGCACCCATTGGCGAAAAAAAGCCTCAACATTTGGCTCAAGGGACAAAAGAACCGCACACATCAGTGGCGCGACTTCCATGAAAATAATTTCGTTATTGAATATATATTTTTGCTTTTGGATTTGCGATATAATTTTTGGAATTAGCTTATAATTGTTGATTTTAATTGTCCGATATATATATATATGTATGATGGTGGTTGTTTTGGGAGAGGCGATGAGATATTCGTAAATATTTTACTTATATTAAGGAATTATGTGTTGTTTATATGATATGGAATATAATATTATAAAGAATTTTTTAAGATCTTGCGAAAATATATTAATTATTAACTATATTTATAATATAATATGATATAATAATTGCGATTACATTAATATTTCGGTATTATTGTTTTATTAATTTACTTTTACTATTATTTTTGGGTGCATTTATTTTATAGCAATTTTTGGTTTTTTGTTATGCATCGTATCGCAGAAAAATATATTTCTATATCTAGATTTTAATATGCCTATTTTATACGATTGATGATTCTGTTAAGAAAGACGTTTTTTTAGAATAGACTCTAGATTTCTTAACTATAACCGTTTCATTAAGAAATGTGGCTAACAGGTAGATGCTAAATAAGGTTTCTTATTCTATTTTCTCCCTGACAACCCTTCTTAGACCATGAAATCGCTCTCTATCGAACTCTAAATCGCTCAACCGCATCGCTATGCCCATGGTCTTTGACTTCTTCGATCCGTATCCCCGGATGTTGTATAAGGTTCTATCATGGTATAATGCTCAAGAATCTGAGATGAGGGGAGGGAGGGAGGGAAGGAGGGAGGGAGGCTCAAAGTTGAAGGCTCCGATGGGACTTCTAAAGGGTTTCAGACCAATTTCAGACCACCCGAGAGGACAGGTTGGGGACAATTTTTTTGAAACAGATTTAAACAAATTGAAGCTTTTGCTCTACGTACATATCATGGAAAGGGATTATAGATGACGTCATATTTGTCATTTTACACCTGCACCCCGGAAATGAGGAGAGAACCCTGCGGGATGCCACGGCTGGGCTTAGGCCCCTGGCTGGATTTCGGGTTTTTGAATTAGTAATGCAATATCTTTTGGCGAAAGATTTACGATATATGCCCCGAAATATAGACGAATATTAAAAATTAATTCTGAATTCTTATAAAAGGAGCCGGGTCTATTTGAACACGTAAAATCCGGATCGCGCGCGCAATATTTGACCTGGATCGTTAATATGGATGAGTTTTCGTTATTCTAAAATACTTACGAAGAGATTGAATAATTTATATGGATGTAGGACAGATATTTTCTGATTCCGGTAAAATTAAACATTGAATGCGTAACGATATATATTTTATTAATAAAGAAATTTGTTTCGACAAAAATGAAATTTAATTAATCAACAAATATATATGTTAATTCAAAAAAGAATAAATAAATATATATATATATAATCCGAAAATATTTTTATAATATGCAATGAATAATATTTGCGCGGACCTGTTCTAATTTTGATTTATAACCTAGGTTATAACCTATCCTAACCTAGTTATAACCTAGGTTATAGGTCCCATATTTTATGTAAGTCACTTAGCTGACTTAGCTTTGACTTAGTAAGAGATATAAAGGTTAGTAAGCACTTAGGCCGGGGCCTAGCCAACTTAGAAGAGTTAGTTTCGACTTAGGGCCAAGTTGGCTAAGTCGGTTAAGTCGAAGCTAAGTCAAAGCTAAGTCAAAGCTAAATCGAAGTTAAGCTAAGTCAGTCGGCTAAGTCCGCTAAGTTTGGCGGAAAACTACAAACAAAATATGATCAGAAAAATCTCACATTTTCTGACCGTAGACTACCTTAAAAGGAAAAGGCTGTCAGAAAAAATCTGACACTTTCTAACCGTAGACTACATTAAAAGGAAATTCTGTCAGAAAACATTCAAACCGTAGACTACTTTAAAAGGAAAAGGCTGTCAGAAAATAGTCTGACACTGACTGTCTGACGGTAAATTGTCTTTTCAAATGACGCGAAAAATAACCTGTCACTGCGCGGCCTGGGCGTTGTTATTTCTAGTTGCTCGCTTTTCGAATTAATTGCTGCTCGCTTGTTCTTCGATCGTACTTAGCCAACCTATCCCCTATAGATTTAGCCGACTTAGCCAACGTAGACTTAGCCCACTTAGCCGACTTAGCCGGCTTAGACTTAGCCGACTTAGCTAAGTTTGCTAAGTCCGAGCTAAGTCACAGCTAAGTCAAAGCTAAGTCACATGCCTAAGTCCGACTTAGCTCAGACTTAGCTAAGTCCTAGCTAAGACTTACTAAATCTTATAAGTCAAAGCTAGGCTTAGCCAAGCTTATCTAAGCAGGGTCCGCGCAAGTATAGCGACGGACTGAAATATAGAATGCGGGTACGGACGTGGGGAAATTTTTGGGAGCCTAAGACATAGAATGCCCGCCAGGCCAAACATTTAGAATGCCTGTCATGCCGGGGTATGTATGATAATGGAAGGATGGGATTGATCAGTGGCAAAAGCTAGAAGTGTCCAGTTTTGTGAGGGAAAGTCAGGAAGCACGCCGGTAGGTGTGTTTGAGCAATTCTGCACATTCATGGACACGCGCGCTTGTCATATCACCCGTCTTGCCGTCTTGCCCTACTGTGTTAAGTCTAGAGTGAAGGCATTCTAAGTGGTAGGTGTGTTTGAGCAATTCTGCACATTAATGGGCATGCGCACTTGTCAGGTCACCCGTCTTGCCGTCTTGCCCTACTGTCTTAAGTCTAGAGTGAAGGCGTTCTAAGCGGTAGGTGTGTTTGAGCAATTCTGCACATTCATAGGCATGCGCACTTGTCAGGTCACCCGTCTTGCCGTTTTGCCCTACTGTCTTAAGTCTAGAGTGAAGGCATTCTAAGTGGTAGG
>CAXAMN010013002.1:153162-231005 GCA_963970005.1 Durusdinium trenchii
AGTCTTGTAGGACACTCTTGTGGGACACTCTTGTGGGACACTCTTGTAGGACACTTGGGATACCTCCCCAGCTACTCCGCGTACTAAAGTTGTACTACAAGGTCGCCAGTCCTCAGCTTCCAGGTCCCCAGATACTCCACGTACTACAGTAGTTGTACTACAAGGTCGCCAGTTCTCAGCTTCCAGCTCCACCGGACAAATCGCACTCTCGCCTGCATTTCGCGCACTCACCACGCACGATCTCCGCAGAGGGTTGCGCGCGCATGGGACAAATCGCACTCTTGCCTGCGTTTCGCGCACTCGACACGCACGACTTCCTCCAAAAGTCAAGCGGAAACACCCATCGGAGCACACACATCACGCAGCCCTGCCAAGCAGTTTCGCGATTCCAGCCCCCCCCAAACAACATCCGCTCACACGCCAATCCCAATGGGACAGCGACATTCACCTCTACCACAACTCACAACCTCACGATTCCCTGCGCCTGCCACGAATCTTTCCCCATCCACACGTCTAACGCGCACAAAGTACTGCGCCTGCCACGAAATGTCACCTCCCTCACACCTCGCAACCTCACGATTCCCTGCGCCTGCCACGAGAATTGCACTTCCACGCTTCAAAGCCCGCACGAAGTCCTGCGCCTGCCACGAAAAGTGACAATATCATCGCATGGGAGCTTCAACAAATTTTGCACCACACCACACGTTTGGAATGATTTCGACCCGTTCAGAGCACACTCCCATCCATCAAAATCGCCATTTCAGCTGAGACTTGTCACGAAAACAGAGCTTCGATGCCACGCCCTGAAACGCAAATCCCAATGGCACGGCCACATCCAACACCCAAAAACACGACTCTCCAAACGCTAATCCCAATGGAACTGCGCCGTAACCTGCGGATCTCACAAAACGCTGCGCCTGTGCAGCGAAGTGCATCACGTTTCTTGCGCGACATGTCCGTGTCACACAAATCACAATGGATTAGCGGCGCCAACTGACACGTGACACGTCCAGGCAAAGTCACTTGCAAAAGCTTCCCCCAATGGCAGCAAATTTGAGCGACGTCGACGAGAGACGACGACAAACGACGACAGACGACGACAGACGACGACAAACGACGACAAACGACGAGACGACGCAAGCCACGCGAACACAGCTCCAACCCCCAGACCCCCAACTATAAACGGGAACCCTTCGCTACGCATTCGGGAAAAAAAGGGCTTGAACCACCCACCGCTGTGATCCTGGGGGCTAGGCCAACTGACCACTGAAGGCCTGTTCACCGTTCACCCTTTTATCATGCTTTAGCCGCCTGAGACAGCTGCTTCTGCCAAAGGTTTAGTCGCTTCTGAGAGCCGCTGCTTCTACCAAAACTAAACTTGTAGCAAATTGAAGGCGAAGGTCAGGGTTACGGCTAAGGTTACATTTTACTTACGTTAAGTTAAGTCAGAGTTATACTTATACTTAGACTTAAATGTTTAATACTAGCTAGAACCTTTCCGCATGTTCCTTTTTTCGTGTTTTATTTATTTTTCCATTTCTTAATTGTCAATTTCCATTTAATTTCCTCCTAGTCGGTTTCTTTTCACCTTGTCCTTTTCCTTGTTTCAGTTTCGTCCTTTTCATTTTCTGTTCACCCTTTTCACTTATGCCTTTTTTTGGCTTTTCTATTTTTTACTTGTTCCTTTTCTTTGTTCTTTATCCATTGCGTTTTTCCTCATGTTCCCTTTTCAGTGTCCTTTTCATTTGTCCTTTGCCTTATCTCATGTTTGCCCTGTTCCTGTTCCTTTTCTTCCTTGTTTTTGTATTTGCGTTAATCCACCATTTTCTCTTCAATTTTCTTTTTTTCAACCTGTTTCTTTTTTCCCTTGTCCTTTTCCTTTTTCTCCTTTTCAATTTTCCTTTGCCGTTGCCTTTTCTCATGTTCACTTTTCCCTTTTCTTATCTTCTTGTTTTTGTTTTCTTCACTTCCTTGACCGTCGACCTTGTTTTTTGTATTTTGTTAATCCTGTTCCTCGCCTCTTCCATGTTCCTTTTTTCCAACTTCCAACATGTTATTGTTCCTTTTTATCCTTTTCAAAGTTAAAATTTAAATTTGCATTTTCCTCAAGTTCACTTTTTCACTTTCCCCATCTTCTTCTTCCTTTTTTCATCAGTTTCCAGTTTTCGTTGCCTTCCCTGTTCCTTTTCACAGCTATTTAAAAGTCATTAAGCTTAAGTAATTAGATTAACTATGTACTATTTATAAGCGTAGGCACCCCTCACATACGTGTGCATATTATGGCACATACCATGTGCACGCAACAAAGCAGACCAGGAGAGGCACGAGCACGAGCACGCAGCAGAACGCCCACCTGAACAGTGTACATGTATGTAAGGCACGCCGCAGCAGACTAAGACACCGTGAGGAGCTCGTAGACGCGGTAGATGTAGGTGTCCCTGGGCGACAGGTCGGTCCCCCCTTCGTGCAAATAAAGCCAGGCCGTCAGGCTCGTCGTCCTCAAGACAGCCTCGCTGTAGGGGTTTGCTGTCAATGCAGTGACCCCGACCTGTTAGACGCTAGCTCTTGGCAAGCCATCCACAACATTGACGGCGCGGCCGCCAGGCACTGGACCTGGGGCACTCGGCCACCAGCGAACATAGTGCTCCACAAGGATGATGTTGTAGCGTCTTCGCCTGTATTTCTCTGGCCGCATTCTCGGTCCTCGTCAGCCGGTCAGAGTCAGAGATATTAGCCTTGTATTGCATGGCCGCAAGGCTCGGCACGCAGCTGATCCTTAGTGATTAAGTCTCCAGCGGGCATCGACGTAGATGACCCGGCGGATGCGCGGCAGTTCGTTCGGTTCGCCACTATTGTCTGCGTCCAATAGAAGGACCATGAAGAGCTGGCCACTACGATTGAGATCGTCCTTCTGGCGTTTCTGCTCCGGCGAGACCGCTGTCTTGCTGCCAGTCTTTGTAGTTGCGCGAAGCCTCTGGTCAAATTGGATGGCCTCCAGTCAGTGCAACATTCGACTGTTCAGTACAACGCGTCCGTCGCCAGGAACTCAGCGAATACATATATATATACATACAACAATCTCTGCCGCCTCAAGCCCAGTGAACTAAGAAGGGCCAAAAGCACGCGTGCTTAATATAAGTATAAGCCTATTAGCCTAACGGAATCAGCAGCAGTGACGACTCATGATCCACTTCGCTCCAATTCTCTGTCAAATCTCTGCAACTCAATCATGCTCCAACTACAATTAAATCTCTTCATCCAATCTCACAAATCTCACCAATCTCACAATCCAACGTCATTCATTCTTTGCTTTCTTTTTCGGGGGGCCACCTGCCAGCTTCCCCGGATAGTGTGCGGCCACGCCGCCCACTTCCGGGAACTCCCGATGTTGTTCTTTCAGCATATGGTTGGTTTCCAAAATGTCTTTCCCAAAATGGTGCACTCATCGCAAATCCATGGGTACCCGCTTCTAAATCTCCTATTATCCTGTCAGATTCAGATGCTTATTTTTCCTGCTTGTTTTTCTTCTTCTTGTTGTGCATTCTTCTTCTTCTCCTTCTTCTTGTTCGTTCTTCCTTCTTCTGGTCTTGCGTCTTCTTTTTTCCTGCTCTTTGTTTGTTTCTTATTTTTCCTGCTTGCTTATCCTGTTATGAAGAATCCTAGCGCCAATCTAGCGCTGCCTTACTGTATCACCATAGTCTGCCAGTCAGCTGCTTATTTTTCCTGCTTGCTTGTCTTCTTCTTGTTGTGCATTCTTCTTCTTCTCCTTCGTCTTCTTGTTTGTTCTTCGTTTTTCTGGTCTTGTGTCTTCTTTTTCCTTCTCTCTGCTCTCTGCTTGTTTCTTTCTTTTTCCTGCTTGCTTATCCTGATATGAAGAAACCTAGCGCCAATCTAGCGCTGCCTTGCTGTATCACCATAGTCTGCTGGGGGGCCCGCTTCTAAACGAAGATCTTGCACTTCGATTAGTTTCTTATAAATTGATTCTTACTTATCACTTGCTACTTAATGCCTGGACCACATTCATCAACAGAACCTCAGACTCAGACCTCAGATTCTGTGATTCCCTGAGCAGCTCAGCTCAGCCAACTGATTTGGTAAATGTGTTGTCAAGTGGTCTTTTTCTCCTGTTCTTCTTTGCGCCTTCTCTTTCCTGTTCCTTCTCTTATGTGTCATTATGTTTCTGGATTCTCATTTCATTGAGACAGGAGACATGGATAATATGCATTTAGCTTCATTACAATCAACTGAACCTGGTCCATATGAGTTTATAGAGAGGGGTGTGTGTGACCTGCAAAAATTTGAAGCCTGGTTTGTGCTTTATACACCTGGATACCGTGAACCTGGGCTCTGATTTCATGCAGAACAATGTAGTTTGATGTTAATTAGCTGAAACTGGTCCACATTCCCACCTTGTGTTCCGCCATGGCGTTTGCGACCCTAAGTTTAGTACTTCACTAATATTCCACTGCCTTCATTTCATGAGCATTGTTCATCTTGCTTGATTCCCGTTCTTTTTGAACTTTTTTGACTCAGTGTGTAAAAATGAATCTCACAGACTTACATCAAACACCTGACTTTTTTTAAAGAAACCCTAGTGGCACCCAGGCGTCTGAACACCCTAAAACAGTAATATTTAATTTAATTCGCGAAATTTGTCAGATGTGCAGTGGGAATTGTCTGAGCTGGATGACTCGGCTGAGGTTGTGGTAAATAAGGAAACGGCCATGGAAATTGCATGTGCGTGAAAAAGTACCAAGATCGTCTGCTGATGAGTCCAGTGGGCAGCTGCAGGTATGGCGGCAGCGCGGCAGGCTCGCAACGACAAAGAGTGGAAACGAGGTGGAAAAATCAAGAAATGCACTGGACAATCGAATTAGATGAAGTGACATGCAAGTGTCTGGAGAACTGTTCAATTGCAAACATCTTAGAGTGGTACAACTTGAAACATGTGAGGAAAAATCATCTTGATCCTGAAGTTGAAAGCTGGCAGTGCAGTGAACAATCAGTCGCAGATCGGTCGCAAATCCGTGAAGCCCGGCGGCTTAGTTTCGAGAATACAGTGGTGAAACGAAATCCGTTAAGATAATCCAACGTGTGCAGAAAGCAGCAAAATCAGTTAGTGGTAGTCCGGCATGAATTCAGCGCCCCAGTGACGGGGATCACACTGTGCACCCAAGTGGGACGGCACAGTGGCACACACTTTGACAATGGGTTTGCAGTTAACTCTATTCCCAGGTCAAAAGGAATGAGGGAAACGCAAGGTGAAAAAGTCAGCGCAACTGAATTGTTTAACAATCTGTTCATTCATCTGCAGAACGCGGCGGTGGCGGGCTGCAAACGCGGCGGTGGCTTCCCACGTCGAAAAGGGTGAGGGAACGGAATGGCGCAAATCAGCAAAACTGAAGTGCTCAACATTGTTTGCACGTGACTGCAAAACGCGCGGTGGCAAGCCCAGCGGCAGAGGGCAGATCTCCAAAGCTCAGAACAAAAACGAACGAGCGACAGGATGACGGCGAAACGTGCATTAGCCCTTTATGAAGTACCTGAAAACCTGAACACCTCCTGGAACAACATCAGGTACATGAACCACCATGAAACAAACCAAGGGACCACAGCAACCACTCAACAGTTTAACAATAGCAGGTACGTTTTCACCTCCCTGGCGCGCGGTCTTCGTTGGCCAGGACGCGCGCCAGGGAGTCCTGGCCCCCTGCTGTTGCAAACAGTACATCGATAATGAAGGGAAGGAGAAATAGTAGAGAGTAGTGCCCCTGGAAACGGGGTTTGACACACACACACACACACACCACCACGCAGGAGCCAATCCACCGTCAAGGTAAAGCATGAGGCACGACATTTGGACATGAAAAACCACGCAAATATAGAACTAGATCATTGACTCAAAGGAGTGGCTTTGGACGAGACTGGAAGGTCTAACTTCCGTAATGATCGTAATGTAGACTCTTGATCAATAAAATTGGCCATATGAAGAAGCTTTACAATCCAAATGGGGCAGGGGTTCTTTAGTCAAGAGTCTGCATTAACTTGGTTCTCCCTGCTTGAACTTTTGGTCCCAGATCGATAGCTTCGACCATCCCAAAAGCAAGAGGAACATGGGGATCTATGGGGCTGTTAGTGGCACTCTGGTGGGCCTGGCTCTACCTTGGGATTCACGTGTGTCAATCGACTCTTGTGAGTCCAACAAATTTAGAACAAACCAACTTTCATTCGGACTACAGTACCAGGAGAGGTGCCTCACCAGTCCACACAGATGATGTCCGCCACTTCTCCCGCTGTCTTTCTCAGCACAGGCACCACATAATCCGCCGTCGCCAAGCCGTGGACGAGAAGCACCACGAGGTCCTAAGCGGTTGGTTTTGAGGTCCAAACTGCCAAGAAGGGGATGTCAGATGTCGGAAAGATGTCGTCCTCTTTTTGGGGGGTGGATCACCTGCTGAAGTGTGGTGATGTACCTGATAAAGGTTGGACAAACAGTTGGAACCAGCGCTTGCCAGCGGAAGATGACTTGCGCCAGGTTTCTTCCGCCATTTGTTCACGGCCACTGGATAAGTCTGACAGACAATAAGTTGTGTACAATTCAATGATAACATGATACTTATAGCTAGCTAGTAGGAAAATGGCATCTGGTCTCTTTAGGAAATTATGATGCACCTCACATGGCAGGATCTCTCCATCGTGTTCTTTTTACCACATCCACATCATGTAAAATTCCACATCCAGGTCTCCCAGCAGCCAAAGTGAAGGTGGTGAACGCCAAGCCCGCCAGTGAAATGGCCTCCCATCACCGGCCGCTTCGCACGTCGCGCTTCGAGCCGCCGACGGGCGCGAAGCCGGCGCCGGCGACGCCCGAGCGTCCGAGGACGGCGACTAGCTTCAATGAGTTCCGCATCGGACGCTTTTGATTTGTGCAAAAAGTTCAAAGAACGTGCCGTAAAGCTCACGGGTGGGGGTGATATTCTGCAGGAGCCGAAGGCGGGGTGAAAGACTGTGGGGAAACAAGCCGAGATAAAGAAGCGACTTGGACCGTGTATCTGGAAGATTCAAAGGCATGTAACCACAAGCACAAGCACAAGCACCAGCACCCGCAGCGCCACCACCTTGACCGTTATGAGAGGCAAGCCCTGATCTGTGACCATCCACGCCTGCATGGTCACTTCCCAATCCACCAGCTTCGGATCGAGCAAGCGATCAACCTCAGCATGTGGAAAGCTCTCAAAATATAGATGGGATATGATGGGAGATGAAAAACGAAAAAGGGGCAAAGCCGACACACCATAATGCCCACAACCCACAACCCTGATTTGAAGAATGATTGCTTAAACTTGCCCCACTTTGCCAGGGTGATGCCTACAAACGTCTCCCAGATCTTGCATCCGGTCTACGGGGTCTTGGCCTGTTAGGGCATGTCAATCAGTTTGGTACGTTTCGGTTCCCCAAGCTTGAAAAAAGATGCCTGTGTTCTCAAAGTTGTAAAAAATAGAGCTCTGGAGTGTCTGGAGAATTGCTTGTTGCTCACAGAGCCCATCCGTTCACACAAACGGTCATCTCACTCTTGGATTTTACTGTAATCAGAAGCATGTGTAGCAACTTTGCTAGTTAGACCAATTCCCTACATTAGCCTACGATTTCATCAGCATTTACCGGGAGTCCCAACTATATAGGTAGTATATAATTAACCAATATGAACCAATTGCTTCATGTTCCCAAGTATCTTGAAGTCCGTCCGTGCCCAGCCATCCAACAAGTCACCAGTCAAGACCTTTGAAGCAGGCCCCCTGAACCGGAGACCGCTGTCGAATCGCTGCGTTGACACTTGACCGAACAAGACCGGCCAGCCTTGCAGGTGCCCAGGTGAGGTGAGCTGGCCTTGGAGCAAGCACCATGGCACAGATGTTTACCGAGTCTCACCTGTTCTGAGTCTCCTGCTGAAGGCAAGTGAGATCCATTTTGTGGGAGGCGACTCAGCGATGGTCAGGCTATTGGCTTCCTAACATGAGTGCGACCTACCAAGCTGACCTCCAAGCTCACGCTGCGTTCGTCGGTTCGGAAACACCTTCCGATGAAAACCATGCCTTCCGCAGGACATCTTCCTGGGTCCAAGACATCGTCCCTGAACCAACCCTTCCAAGATACGTACTGGTTGGACACGGAGATACCTCTGGTCCGGCACACGTTCATCACCCAGATTCACCGCTGTCCGACTGCCTCTCTCGATCTCCGTGTCGCCCGGGCGAATTTCACCGAGTTGTTGCCCTCGAAGAGAAAGAAGAAGAGTGGTGGCAAGCCTGAGCGAAGAACCGGAGCTGTTGGTTTGAGTGTCTGAAAGGACCCATACAGTAGTCTTTATGTAGTTGGAGCCAATTTCGGGGCGTCTCCATCTTCGATACACACCCAAATGAGTGTGACCATTGAAGGAAAACTTGATTGGAGAAACCTCCACTCTGCTGGTTCACGATGCACTGTTTTTTCTTTTGGTTACAGTATATCAGTTGCATCCCTCGTACTCCAGGAACCCTCCTGGCCCACCGAATTGGAGGTCCATTCTCCTTAAGGAAGCAACGTGTGGATACGTATGGGGGATATGTTACTCTCAAGAGGCCAGATGCGATCTCTGACCAGCTCGACTTCCACGGTGAAAGCAAGTACCGAAAAAGAGGGACATCAGCAAACAACTTGGGGAATCTTGGCCTCAACTCTCAATATTCCAGGGAAAAATGGCTTTGCCTACTGGAGTTTGATCCATCTCGGGGGGATAAAGACTTTGTCCAACTATGATCATCTCTGGCCCTTCTATATAAAGCATTCAGGATCTCAGAAGGACTTCGGCCAATCAGCGGCATGAATGCGCATGACAAAAAAGCCCTCGCGACAAAGAAAACAACTAAAACGACTGCACGTGTCCCCGGCCGAATCTGAGTCACCAGGTGATGAGAACAGCCGCAATGTTGACCACTAATCATTATATACCTCCTTAGGCGGCTCAAATTCAACCCTGTACATCCTGTACTGCCCATCGCGCGACTTGACTGTCCATGTGGGGCACTACGTCCGTTCCATCACCCCAATGGAAACCCCCTGGCCCCACCACAGCGGACTCAACCGAGCCCTCCGGCTCAAGGCGCTGATGATCAACGCATGGACCTGGGCAGGGAGTGGTTGCGACGCGGACGCGTTGGGTCCTGAGTTGGGGTGACCCAACAGAGTGCGATGGAGTGCGACCGGTCTTGCAGGGTCTTTGTGGGCGTCGTTTGTGCCTATAGAAAAGAAGCTTTGGTTACTGTATGTTATGTAGAATCTGGAGCAAAACCAACGAGGCTGCTGAAGTGCCCACTTTCCATGGTTGTGCAAGCCAGAGTCACAAATCAAAACTAGAGACCATCTGAGCCTACTCTTATATAAGTATAAGTCTTACGTCCGATCATTGCAATCCACTCTCAGGGATTTTCTGCGGGGGGATAAGTGGGAAGCAAGAAAACTTCCATAGCAAGAGTGCTCCCACTATGCCCTGATAGGTAAATTTGGTACACTATGATGGCTCTAGAATGTGTATCAAAAAGAAAACATGTCATGCTGAACAATGGCCAAACGTGGTGTTAGGATGTGTTTAAAGGGGGTTCTTCCTTTTGTCGCCTCTCGAAAGCTGCTTTCTCTCAAGCTTGGGCCATCGACCAAGCCAAAGAGGTCCCGGGAGCACCAGTACCTGACCCGTCCGGTGACCTTTGTTGTGGAGCTCCGGCTATAGACGGCCACAGCGCTCACGGATCAAGGAAGGCGGTTCGTTTCACTTCGATTCGATCTCATTCGATGCCAAAACCACCGGTCCTGATCGTCCTAAGCTGTTTGCTCCCATCGAACATCATCCCATCGAACGTGAGCGTTCTGGACTAGGTCGTCGTGGGGCCAAAGGATTGCACTTTCCGGGCTTTCCGGGCCAACCCGTCGTTGGTCCGACCGTCCAATCCAGTCGTGGCACCAGTGTTATTCCATCTCTGACTTTTCGTTTTGGCGACCAACTCTTGTATCCATTTGTGTGTCCATCCAGAAACTTCTCCGGTAAACCAATCAGCACTCGTCAAACACCGAGTGCATCCATCCATCCATCCATCCATCCATCCATCCTGCACTACTCTCTTACAGAACTTCGTGTTCTCTCCTTCAGATGTTCGTCGACAAGCAACGAATCTTTACTTCAAAACATTCTTCACTAGGGCTACAATGAACTGCATCTCACACCATCTCATCTACACTCACAAGTTTCAGTGTGTATGTGTGTCAGAAACTCACTGACGGTCCTTCAGAAGCAGTGTTCCCTCTTAAAAAGCCAGCCAACCAGTCCTCAAAGCACTTTCAAGTCACATGGCACATGCCCGTGGGTTGGGCTCGGGTGGGACCGAAGGGTCGGTCGCGGTGGGCGCCGGTCGTTCTCATGAGCTTTGGAGCTGGGCGCTACCTCGGTCGCTGCCGTGACGAGGGCGCGGCCGCCGCGGTTGAGAGACATGTCCGACTGCAGGGCGGCCGCAGGTGGGAGAAACCGCAGAGGTCCAGTGTTTTGAAGGCTTTTGTTATGCTGGGACGGTCATGTTCCAAAGGCGTCTGGTTCTTAAGTGCATTCAGGTTTTATAATATAATCATTACATGCAACATCTTGCAACCCTTCGCGGATCCTGTGCTTTCGTTAAAAACATACTAGCTTGCCCAGAAACCTCCCCTGTCATACCATTGTGCAATGCTCCTTGTTGATCAGACTCTGTTTAATCGGGTGAATGCATATATTCGCAAGAAAGGACACGGGGCATCAAAAATGAAAGAACCCAATAAACCCAACAAAAACAGCAGGTGCAAAAGGCCAGCGCTCAGAGTTCCTTTCTGTCTTTCTCTCGCTTTTGATTCCCTTAGTGTCTCTCCTACATCCTACATCGTAGCCTCCTTGTTTGTTGAACTTGGGACCCCGACCAACTTGCTCCAATAAGGATGCGTGATGCCTTAGGTAGTTGGAAGAAGACCTGAAGGGCTCTCCCCCAGAGTTGATGGAAGACCATGGAAGACCAGGTCAGGCTTCCCCGGTCAGCTGAAAACTCAGATCGGACAAGTGGAACCCAACAAGATTCACAGAAAAAAAACTGTCAAACTGTCCAGCTGTGCAAATTGCATCCTGTGTCTATGTAAAACATTGTACACATGTTAATATATACATGTTATATATGTGTGCACATAAAGCAAAGAATAGCGGCTAGAGATAGAGGAATCAAGAGGCTGCAATGTTGGATGTCTCATCTAACAAACCTCTAGAGAAAGGGTTTCCTTTAAACTTTGCAAAACCAGCAAGCAGGAAATTGCAGTGTGTCCCCCCATCCTGGGACTAACTCAGAGGAGAGGCCATACTGTGAGCAAGGCCAAGCTAGACCCGTCTTGCTCTTTGATTGGATCCAACTTGAAGATCACGACGCGGCTGCCAAGGAGCAAAAAAAGTAGTAGAGTGCCAGCCACAACTGCGCGGAGCAATGTCTTGGATTGAAGACATGTCGGCGGAAACACTGAAGCAACCATTCTTTCAGGCCAAACATAGGTGATGCTGAAGTCTGCCAAGGTGGACCAATCCTATAACCACTGTGCCAAAGAGAAGTACAGCGTGTACGGCAACAGAAACTCAAAAAAAACAGTGACATATTGTTTCAGCTCGAGAGGAACGCTGGTTTTTCTTGGATGGAATTAGGGTCGATTCTATCAGATCTCACGATTTCACCACAAACATCCTCCAACATATTCCAACATCCATATGAGAGGTGCATTTGGTGCGAACTCTCCATTTTCAGCACAGTCCGGAAGAACTCCTGGGCCGCCCGGGCTGCGGTCCATCCCGCGGCGCTGAGGAAGAACTCCTGGTAGCCATCGACGGAGCTCAAGAACCTGCCGGAAGGAAAGCACACGGCTTCATGAGCATCTTCGAGCTACGGGCTGGGTCAAGTTGCTAGGGAAGTACTCGTAGGAACTGCACTATGGTGCACTGAGGGATGTGGCTCTACTTTGCAGCCAATCCGGAAGAGAAGCTCCTTCTGACCTGCCATCTGTCCACTGCCCTCGGCACACACAAAGGCGGGACGGACGCACGCATGCTCCCCTCCCTGCCTAGGAATGGCGGGCATGCCTGTGGCACGAGGACGGATTGAGGAGGCACTACCTTCTTAGTAGTGAGGCTCCGCCTAAAAGTTGCGTCGACTCCATCAAACCTGCGACAATCGGCTTTCGTCGCTTCCGAGTCGCTTCCTAAGCTTCCGCGCGCGATGGGACGCTGATCCCAGTGCTGTTGACCAAGCTCACGTTAGACCTCCGTCGCAGCGAGGTTGGTCGTGCCCGGCCGGCCAGGTGGCCCCTTTTGGGCCACTTCTAGGGTTGACTGGAGGTGACCGAAAAGGAAAGGGATCCAAAAGCTCAGGGGAAGCCCGAGAAAAAGCATGTTCTCACAAAAACATCAGTGTGATGTTTGGCGAATGCCCCATGAAGATTTGGCAAGGATCCGGCCAAACTTTTGACGGCGATGTAGCATGGCTGTCCCCTGTTTCAAAGCACTCGACCAACTACGTACTGGTTTTGGAGATCATGCCTAAGCTCCGGAATCCCTTGGCAACCTTTCCCCCAAAAGTCCAAACCAACGATTGTGCAGTGAGTCATCCCAAACTTGGTGTCAGCGGTGTCAGCCACCCCAGCCATGTCAGTGTTCCTTCTGCGCAGATTGTATACCCTAAACCCCAGAAACTTCTTCAAGAATGTCACCCGAGCGCAGCGATTCGACATGTCTCAACCAGTAGCTGGCCCACGCTGTTGGGTGGGGAAAACCCATCACATTCAATCACCCAATGACCGCCAACACTGGTGTCAACCCCTCCCATGTTGACGAACTCCATATCATCTCGAAGACTCTGCGGCCTCTGCAGCTGCACCAGGAACATCCAACGGCCGTGAAATCACGGCTGCGCCTGCGTGTTTCCGTCTCGCAGGAGAGCCTATTCAGGCTCTAGAGACCGGACCGGGGTGTTCGATCGAGTCATCAGGTATGGCCATAGATGGCCCATCGAGTTTTCGTGAGGAAACCTGACCTTCTTGACTGGGGATCCCTGGACCTCGGATCGCGTGACCCGGTCTCACTGGGCTCGGGCCGAAGCGCCCCAGAAACGCCCCACCCCGGCCGCCTCCGTCAGCCCATGCGGCGCGGGGTTTTGCGCCGGGGTCGCTTTGAGGGTTGGGGTGTTCGGTCTCGGGTGACTGGAGCCACAAGGAAGACGGGAGGAAGACACCGCTGAAGCAAGCGTTACGGTAAAACACATGTAAGAAACACCTCCAGGTGCTTCAAGCAACTTTAAGAAACAACTCCAAGTATCTGGCAACACTTGCCATGCGGTGTTTACTGGTCTTCTGTGGTGTTGCACCATTTCGAAGGAACCATGACATGAGGTACCATCAGGTCCGCTCCGAAAGAACTCATCGTATCGTTGGAAGGAAAAGGGGACCGTTCATGTAGAAAAAACATATCTCTCCGTGTCCGATCCGGCGAACTGTTTGTGAACATGGGCACAGTGATTCAATCGGACAAGTCGTATCACAAAATTGGCGCGTCTGTCTACAACATGGCCGATGAGTTTCAGCATTCGGAAACTTATGTATCATCCTTTCTCTTGGTAAGGGACAAAAAACAAAACACGACATGTTGCGCCTCCCTTGTTTTTTTCTCAGTGTGTCCTTCGAAACATGTCCCTGGAAGTTCCTTTCCTTCAGTGTTGTGCCTTTTCCTGTTGTGTTCCTTCTTGTTTTTTCCGGTGCCTCTTCTAAAATCGTGGGATCATGTTCCGCAATCCCTTACAAACAGAGAAGAGGGCATCGAAATCAAGGACCGCCACATCAACTTCATGCGCCATCAACGTCGTCAATGAGTCTCTGATCGTGTGGCTAATTGTTTCCACAAAAGTTTGCCCAAGTCCCCAGGTTCTAAACGGTTTCAAGACCTTCAAGTGATCTCCTCCTTCGTGTCAGTGTTTTCCCGCGGACGGCCCTCCAAGCAAGGTTGCCCAAGGCGCGCGTCGCTGACAATTGTTCTGGCAAATCCAAGTGCATAGGCATTAAAACATTTCCTGGTAATGAGTGTGAGCTTTAGTGGTTTCAGCTTGCCCCAGCTTTGGAAATCCGTTGACGGAAATCGAGGTAGCCACCCCAAGTTGGGACTCGAGTTGCTTTGTGTCGAGGGAAAGGTACGCATGCTGCGCTACCCGATAGAGGGGCGCCCTTTAATAGCGAAAAAAAACCTAATTACGAAGTTGGGTTCTTTAACTGCGAAACTCGTTCGATTGCGAAACTTGTCCGTGGATGACGGTAACTGTGCCTTTCAACATTTTCAACATCGAAGACACCCTGGACAAAAATCATAGATCACCTCCCGCCTTGCATCAAGATGGATCACTTGGATCATGTAAGATAGATCATCTGGATCATAGATTGAGACTTATGTGGTCATCGAGAAGCCGCTCGCGATTCACATTCAGATTCCTCACGCTATCCCCTCGCAATCAAAGCCTCTGACTCAGTTGTGAGCCATTGGAGTACAACTTTCATTGACACAGGCACCCTCATTAAAAGCTGCAAACAGGATCTCCATTCAAAGACCCCTTGGACCAATCTTTTGCCATTTGGAAACGACTTTCAAGGACTGGCAGCCTCACTCAAAGCTGCAAACAGGATCTCCATTCAAAGACCCCTTGGACCAATCTTTTGCCATTGGGAACCCACTTTAAACAGGTCTTTGCCACTGGCAGCCTCATCAAAAGACTGCAAACAGGATCTGCATTCAAAGACCCCTTGGACCAATCTTTTGCCATTGGAAAGCTGGCGGCTTCCTTGATTGCAAACATCATTAGATGATCTATCTTGGTGCAATGCGGGCTCTTGGTGCAGAGCAGGAAATGTCTTTCTCGCACTTGGCGGGTTATTTCGCAATTACAAGACTCATTTTCGCACTTAAGACTTTGATTTCGTCATTAAAAAATATGGCTTTCATTATTGAGAGCATACAACTCAAAACTGTAGTGTTGGCCGAGAAGAGCACTAGTAAAAATAGACAGAATAGACTTTAATATACTTTCATCAATAGACCCGCTAAACAGCTTCTTTTGATCGCTCACACCCATCCCTTCAGCCATTCAGCGTCCGAGCAGCTCCGGACCCGCTAAACAGGGGCCTCACACAAGGTCCTGTGACACGCATCGACCAAGGGCCACGGCTAAGGAGCTACGTGTTCAAATCGGGACTTGGCTCACCGGAGGGGGATTGGCAGCCTTTACATAAATAGATGTATGGAATCCAACAGTTGGTACAGTAGATGTTGGTAGCCATACCCACTCATTATGAAGCTCCAAGATATATATATATACCCAATCGCCTCTTCACAGCATTCTTAGGAATTCGGACGCAGACTCAAGACTCAAGTCGGTTACTGTATATAAATGGCTGGAGGGCCGACCCAACCACTAAGTCGTCAACAGGTATGAGATCCAACCAGGTGTTTCATGTCTTCTTCTCAGGTGGTCGTGTCTTTTCTCAGCCTGACAACGCCTCACCAGTGTATCTGAAAACACATCTCATCCACGTCACTGTCTCCTGGGACACATGCTCTGGCCGGGCAGGGCCTGCAGGCAGAGTCGCAAAGTCGGAGGAGACATGAAAAACTGACTCAGCTGCGTTCGCTTCTTGCCTCCGAGCTCGACGTCTTTGGACCCTCCCACCTTCCCACCCCAAGTTAGCCAATCGAGAAGCCACCTCCAGAGTCGACCCAACATGGGGTTGGGTCAAAACATGTCAAAACCTGGAGCCCTGGTCCACCATGTAGCTTGACCTTCCAGGAAGTAGCCTGCTTTTGACACACAGCCGCATCTTACAACGAACACACCGGCTCGGGACCCGGTCTTCACCGGATCGCCCGGAACCGCGAGACGCCGAGACGCTTTCCGCCGGCGCCGGAGCTTCTATTGAAACGATGGTCTGAAAGCATGCCCGGATGGTCTCCAAGTACCATCTCAGAAGAAGTTTTGAGTGGGTTTAGAGGGTCGAAATACCTTCTGAGGAGGTACTTGGAGGTGTAGGGATGGACATTTCTATGTTAAAAGTTCACTGTTCACCAATGGCTCATCTCGGAACCTGTGTTGAAACGCTGCGAACCAAGCAGCACCTGTGTTCAAACGTTCCGGCACTGGCCTGTGAACTTCCTACGTTGAGATGCCAAGGTCTCCCAGAGTTCTACACTCCAACTCACATTCCAAGTGGAAGACAACCACTAGATCCACTAGATCCACTAGTTCACAGATCACCAGTGGTTCCAATGACCTATCAAAGCCGCTGACCCATCAAAGTGGACTTCCTGACATCCACTGCAACTTCTTAGGTGGCTCATGATTCACTTCCATGGCAGGCCATCGGACAATGGTCTTCCAATTCTGGTGCATATGCCATATGCACTTCCATTCTTGGAAGTGACATCGAGTTCTTCATTGTCCATGGTCCCGAACCACTTCCCGAACCCACCCTCCACCTGCCTCGGACCACCGGGCCAAGGAGCCGGTCTCGGCATCCCCTTGGGAACCGTACGGGTTGGTCCCGGACCGCCCCGAGGCTGGCTTCGAGGCTCGGAAAGGTGAGTTTGGGACCATGAATAGCTGCATAGCTGGCTGCCAGGCGGCTTTAGTGAGATGATCCTCCGGAAATCCCAGTCCACGTCCACTGCCGCGCAAAGATCGATGCTGTAATCATACAATATTCATGATGCCCCAAGGAGTGGGGGTTCTCTGCTCCAACACAACAATGCCAACCAACATCTTCCCCAAAGCCATTAGCACCACAAGTGCTGGATGTTTCTAGTCACTGGACCTATGCATTAGTGGTGGTCTAAATGAGAAACAAATGTTTGTGTTCTTTGTAGATCTTGTGATGCCGACCTGGATTTCGCTACCCAAACCGACCGCTTTTTCTCGCCGGACCAGTTCGTCGGTGCCGATGCTGCGGGAAACCTGAGCAGAGAGTGATGCGTTTAGCAGAGACGTCTTCACAGTTCACATCTCTGGTTGCACCCCGCACCTGGTTTGGTTTTATACGGAGATATCGGGCCTGGTGACCCGCCTGGGAACGCAGCCCAGCAGCCCTCTCAAAGCCATTCGGTGCTTTGGACTTCTGGGGAGACTTTTGGAGTAACTCAAACGGTGATCATACGAAGTCCCTTCCCGGAGGCGTTTGGTGTTGCCAGAGCATCGACGTTTAAAGCCACCAAAGATGTAGTCAGTCTTATTTGAGTGACCAGTTCTGGTTGCATCGACCATGTTACAAAGAGATCCATTTTAAAAAGTTTCACAGCGCTCAGACCACACATGAGTTTGCCTGGAATGGCACTATCTCCAGGATTGAGCCACCAGGGGGAAGATGTCTTGTCTCAAGTGTGGTGTTTCGGTGCCTTGGAAGCAGAAGTATAGTTTAGATTAATTTAGTTTGTCAAGCCTGTAAACCCAGAAATCAGACCTTCAGGACCACTCCGCATCAGTTTGTCTTCATGCGATTGTGTTTCTTCAGTCTGTTGCGATTTGCATCTCCTGCAGTATTAGTGCAAATGAAATGGCTGACCTTTTGCCCTCGGAGAGGCTGCGCCTGCAGCCTCAGCAGATGTAGTATACTGTTTGGTTACCACCGAGTGTTTCCAATCCTCCTGCTCTAGTGGTTGGTCGCCGAGACTTGTCGGGAAACAGCCTCCTCAGAATGCAAGTGGCAATCATGCGTGTTTCAGCTCTGCTTCTTCTTTGAATTCAGCTGTTCCACATAACACTGAGAGTTTTGCGCCAGTTTCACCTTCAGTTCCTGTAGCCTCTGAAGTGACTGCTCCGACAGGAAGCATTTGGACGATCCGACATGGGCTGATTCTATTTCTCTTGCCGGGTCGTGTCGCAGCAGCGCACTCATCCATGCCAATACCAAATTCTAGGATCCAGCTAACTTTGATCGCTGATAAAAAGCTGTTGCTCCGTTGCAAAAAAAGTGGGTGCCGTTTGCTCCGACCACAGATGGAAGGGCACTGGAACTACATGTGCCAATTCCATCCCATTCCTTGCTTAGAGGACTTGAAACAGTCTGAGCACAATTTTAGGGATGGAGGATGGCTCATGGTGTGAATCCTATGATTGATTACAACATTTGGCATGGTCATGCGTGGTCGATCCTTAGCATGGCCAAGTTAATCTGAGAGTCAAGGGTCCACTAGATGGCTTGCTGACGGCTTGCTGCCAAAGCCCGTTGGAAGTGTGGACACGGATGGCCACAAAAACAGTCCATTCATCAAAGGGGCGCGTCCACGAGGTTGAAGAAGCCTCCAGGCGGCACGACCCGCGAACGACCCGCGAACGACCCGAGCGGCACTTGAGCAAGCCAGAACCAGCATGCGTCCAGCGCATCATGGTGCGTCCAAAGAGAAAGAAACCACCATGCAAGTGTTGCCACCAGAACCGCAACAACAAGAAGAAGCGAAAGAACCATGAGGTCGCACCACCCCACCCCACCCACCCCACCCCACCCCACCCCACCACCAGAACAACAAACAACCCACATGTCCGATGTTTGAAGCACCTGACCAACTTGCCAACAACCCACATCCCTGACGCTCCCATCGACCCAGCACCTGAGGGAAGTTCGGCACGACGGCGGCGGCCCAGGGGCGTCAGGTGCGTCCGCACCTGGGAGGCGAGCCTTTTCTTCGGATGGGATCAAATACCAACAGAGGTTGAATGACCCTATAATGGACTATACCATAGGTACCCCAGTGGGTCTCACTTGGCCTCTCTTGGTACTTAGGACTCCCACAAGGACTGCTCCTGCTTCGAGTGAAGACCAACATGTTTCGAAGGTGTGCTTCAAAAACACAGCCAGGGTCTGCTTGGGCTGCTTGGCCTGCTGCATCAGTCAGGATGGCTGGGACTACAGTCACTATAAAGCGGGTTAGGGATTCTCATCTGGTTCGGGCATCTGGCGAGTCATTCTCAGTGAGGGATATGGGTATATCCCATTCCCTGTATATAATAACAGTGGATGATGAACAGTAAGTAAAGGCCCTTCTCTGAAATAATGATAATTGTTTACTGACTGTTGCAGGAAATGGCACACCCCCGATATACAATACATCGTCCATTCACACGGGGGTCCTTTCCCAGTACTGTATCACCAGTTGGCAAGCGGTTCAGAAGGACATGGACAACCCACCAAGTGACTTTCTGTTTCACCACCGGTTGTCACCATGAAACATCTGTTGGATCCTATTGGAGGGTCCAGGCACAATATAGAAACGCACAAAAAACTAACTATATGTACATATCTGCCTACTTCAAGTCACTATGGCTATGCCTTGAAGCTGATGTGCTAAGGTACCACCCGTCTCACCGCCGCAAACTGTACGTCCCCACCTTGCGCATCAGCTCGTTCTCCTCCGCCATCCGGCCTTCGTCACCTGAAGATGGACGGCTCGGACACTGCGCCGGTTGGGGAAAAACCAACCTTGGAGCTTGGCCGAAGTACAAAGCAAACAACAATGGAAGGAAAAGGGCAGGTTGTCTGTATGTGATATTCTTCTTCCCCTAAAGACCTTGGAGCTTAACCTTCCCTGGTAGGCTGAGAACACGCTAAGCTTACAGTAATCACGCTGGGCCCACTCTTCACCTATTTTCAACCTACACAAAACCAACTGCAAACGCATAGATTTGGAAGTTGAGAGGGTCCACGCATAGAAATAGAGGAAACCATGCGAGTTATATTTTCCAAACAGTTCCAGTGAAGCACAGTGAAGAGTGGTTGGTCTTCTTCAAAACCTCACCGACCAGGCGCTCAAAAGCTCTCAGCAGCTGGGGGGGTCAGCTGCATGCTGAGCACTGAGCGCAGGTCAGTCTTTTAAGGGGGATCGGCGGTGTCTCCCGCCAGCTCTAACCGTGAAGAAGGCCACAGGGGCTCTGACCGTTCGACACCCGATCATCACCTGATCTGCCAAGTTGCCATCATTCAGCCTCCACAGGTGGATACCTGTGAGAGACAGGCACCTAGGGCTTGTCTAGGGGTTGGACCAGGGAAGCTATGCTTCTATGGCTCCCTTGCTACCTGCTACCTACAAAAGTGCATTGTATTGTCACTAGACTCACTAGACGTTGTGCCTTGTCGATCTCAACACACCTGCATGGCCTTGGACCCCCAAAAATGCATCTCCTTGGACATCTTGGACACTGTGGCCAGCTACAATTCGCGCCCAGCCCAGTGTCCCCCAGTTTCAGCTCTTCGAAAACAGGGTCCGAGGTTGGTCTCCAAATCCATCCAAATCCCCAGCTGGTCTGATGTTGACCTCAAGCAAACCATAACAAACCATAACACATCCACAGTGCTTCTGCTTCTCCTTGGCCTCTCCATCTCCCACTCCTCTCCCCACGCCAGGTGGCACCTGCCAGGTGCTTCGCTTGCACCTCACGCGCTGCGCTTGGCAAAGAGCCATGTGCATCGCAGCCAAAGCGGCACCTTTTTCCGTAGGCGTTCCGCAGCGTTCCGAGGGCGTTCCGAACGGACCGGAGAGACGGACCGGAGAGACGGACCGGGTCCAGTCCCAAGCCGTGTGGAACGCACACAAAGCGAAGATCTCTTTGATGCCCTTTCAACAACACTGGAACATCATACAACAACACTGGAAGAAGCCCAGATTCTCCGAACTGCGAAATCTGGACCCCAACCGTTCATGATGTCATGCTTTGGGACATGCCACATCACAGATCATCACACTACAAAAATCTCTGCGACGTCCGGGCTTTTGACGAAGAAGAAAACGCATCGTCGACGAGGCATCGGTCGTCTGCAGCTGAGCAGCATGCCCAGGAAGACCTGCACAAGGTGGGGCACCCGTCCGGGGTGCCGACCCATGAACAGGTCCCTTCATAAGATGAGGTGTCCTACATATGATGTGTACAAAAAAACAAACCAATATAGCAGGTTCCACTGGGATTTTTGTGATGTTTGATGGTGTTCGGGAAAACATGTTCGTTTATATCTGAGGGATGTCAACCTCTCATGGTTTGGTGGAGGAGGTTTTTTTACTCACAGCCATACCACTCTGGAGCACTCCAAATCTCCATCGGCGCTGAATCCGACGTAGAAGTTGGGAACGGCGCGTTGGAACGGCACGCAGGTGCACCTGCCCCCAGCAACTGTGAGGATATTGGCTTTTGGAGCCTTACAAAGTGTTTCAGAATCCTAAGGTCCGGTCCTCGAGTCCTCAATATTACCCAAGGTCTCTTCATCTCTTGGGGAGGAGCTAGACCTCTTCCCGATGAAAGAGATAGACTTCGGAACATGATGTCACGAGATAAGGATGCCCAAAGAGTAGTCTCCCAAATTCCCAGAGCAATTGGCCCTTGCAAAGAGCGGTATTGTAAGGTGTCTTTCTTTGCTGTTCCAACGAGAGTGCCTTCGAGTGCCTGTAAGGATGTCTCGCACGGGTGATGCACATCAGTTATCACATGGGTTGTCCCCTCACCCCACCATCAAGCCTTGCTCGCATCGAAGATGTCCAAATATTCTTGGAGATCCACCTGGCTGGCGTCCAGGGATTCCAGCGCGGTGCGGGGCATAGGCGCCGTGCACGGCACGGTGTCAAGACGTGCACGACTGAAAAAGGACTGATTCAAAATGAAAGAAGAACCTATCTAATTAGTATAGATCTTACTAGTCTAGTGTCAAGCGTCAACAGGCTATGAAGAAAGAGGACATTGCCCAAGGATCGCATCAACTAGTTGAGGTTTAGTAGGTCTTCAATTGTGTCTAGGGTCGAGTAGGGCCTGGGGGCTATGCTAGGAAATACTCGTCCAGTCCATCGATACTGGTTTGCGCTAAGGCTCAGACGCCAGGTGTGTAGCTTTGCAGGAAGACGAAGTCGGTCAAGTGGTTGGTGCCTCTTTCAGAGGCGGTGACGAACTGGCTGATCCTATTTGCGTCATCCTCAGGAGCTTCAAGCTACATCCCAAGACCGCTAAGCAAAGTGGTCGGTGCGATCACCTGCTTTTCATTTCGGGACGGATGGACGAAACAAATTCATACAAATTCCTACCTGGCCGACCACAGGTGGTTTGGGCACCACACTTGTCACCAGGAAGCACCTGCTGCCAGGTTCCTTTCCAGGTCCTCATCCTGTTCGTTGCAACAATGCCCATCCCGCCTCTCAAATGCTGCGCCTGTCGAAGGGCGCCAGTTGCCCCAGTGGTGGATGCCGAACGGCCGGAAGGGTTGGATGCAGAACAGTTCCAAGGTACACTCTGGGACCCTGGGACCCTGGACCAACCATTTTCCTTGCTGACCAAGCGCCTGCCACGAAGCGTGCTATATGAAATATGAACGTCTTCAGCGCCCAATGCCCGAATACCTCGTCCAGGACCTTGAAGGTCCGAATGCCCTGAAGTCAAGTCGCCGTACTTGGTGATACACCAAGGCGGTGTGGTCCGCTGCGATCCTGAGAAGTGGGGCAGAAATGGAAGATGAAGCCACTACTGAAGCCACTACTGAAGCCATGTCTTCTAGCTCTGGAAACGCGCGTCACTGCAAGTGCATGGAACCCGGCCGTGGATGCCTACATATATCACTAGAACCCATTGAAGTCTTAAACCCTTGCCCTACAACGGAACTCAGAAGTAATGCTACAACCTCGCCCCTCCCTGAAACAAACATGGAAGTGGACAATCCCCTCTTTGTAGAGGACAACAGTATTCCAGGAGGTCGTTGTCAGCTTCCATGATTGTTGGAGGGAGGGTATCTAGCCAAAAAAACTGAAAATGGATGGCGTTCCCCCTTGCAAAACACCTTCTTGTATTAAACAACAAAGTGAGTGAATTCCGCTTCCATGGCGGTTGTCGGGAGGGTAACCACTTCAACCAACTGTTCATGGTTGGTCTCCAACTGAGCATCTGCTGTACATTTGCACGGTGACACCTGATGCAAGCCAAGCGTCTCGGAAGACACGCAACAACTGCCTCAGAAGCTCTGGATACCTCGGAGACACCACTTCGTGGTCGAGTCCAGCACACCAAAATCAACCACCGACAACCAACAAAGATTGTCTCACTTCCTGTTTGAAGAAATTGATGGGGCTCGGAACTGATGTCTCAAGGACTTGCTGGGGTTTTCGTTCATGAATCCTAGACCCTGTGACGTGATTGCTCAACTAAATGGATATCATCCAAAGCGGCCAGGATTCGCTCTTGGATACTCATTGCAGGAATATCGAGAATGATTGCATGAGCGTGTTTCAGATTGATCTCAAGAAGGTCGCCCCGAGGTCGCTCCTGGCTACATCCGGGTCTTTCTTTTGTGCTTCTCGAGCACCGTGCTGCGCACGCGTTCGCGCATCCAAGCCGCCAGCGCAGTACGTTGGTGCCTTCGTAGTCTAAGACATAGCCCGTCAAGTTGTAGCGATGCAAGAAGGCCTCGGAGGTGCCGTGGCGGCGTGGCGCAGGGGGTGTAGTCAGTTCTTATGCTTGATTTGGCTTGAGAACCGACTTGCAAAGTCTCCGAAGAGGGTGAACTGGAGGAAGTAACCTGGACATTGGACCTTTGATGAAATGTGACATGTGTATCATTTGGGCAACTTTGACAAAGTGAATTTGCCTCATGAGTGAATCCCTTGTTAAAGTCAACCGACCGAACGTTTGAAGGGGGACCCAGCGGGGTCCTGGTGTCGGCCATCGTTTTGGGTGTTCCGTTCACATTCGACAGGCTCCTCGTTCGCATGGACAGACGTCCCACCCAGACCGCGACCCTGCACTCAGAGGGTGTTTGGATTCCAAATGCTCCAGATTTCGGTGTGCGAGACGATGCTTTCGCTTCTCTTCTCTTCTGGATAAACAACATGACATGACCCTGCTTGTAAAGCTCACAAATGCTCCCAGTTCCCTTGTAGACATGTTTGTTCGTGGCCAAGCAGCACTCACGGTCGAAGCATAGCCTTCCGGCTCTGGACGTTTGGATGGGCAAATTGCAATCAGCACACCATAACAATCGCAAAAAACTATCTATACTAATCTGACTGTCCAGGTCTACGAGGTAGACCTGAAAATTCTGATGGATCTGACACAACGCCACCGCTGAGCCCGAGAGAACCCACCGCTCAGTCCGTCCAGCTCGAGACCCACGATGAAACGTCCGCCCTCGGGCGCCTTCCAACTGCTCCGAAGCAATGTCAGGGCCATAGACTCCCAAGCTACCGCCCCAACTCTCCAGCGGCGCCTCCCAATCACCTCAAGAAAACACATGACGGAAAAAAGTTAAAAAAACAAAAACGCAAAACAAACGGGACGAAAAGGGAAAGGCCTTTCAAAAACGAAAATGTTCAAAATCCTTCCAGATGCACCAGGTGTTTTTCTACATATTTGTACATTTGCTAGCATCAATTACTGTAAGTGAGCTCTCATGGCTTCTTTCATGGCACCGTCTGCTGAAAGTCTTTCAGACTCCCGCACACGCGGGCATGGAGCACCAAGTGATTTGGAGTGATCAGTTGATCCCGAGATGAAAAGATTGAATTGATGTCCAGGATCCACTTCTGCAGCAAAATGGTCTTGCGGATCCTTCTGCAGCTTGGGCGCTGGCATACCACTGTGCGGCCATCACCTCCAAGTTGGGATTCCTGACCAGGGGGGAAGACAAGAATTGCCATTTATATAGCTGCTGCTCATACATGTCCCACGCAAGAGAGGGGAGACCCCAGGAACAGGACCTAACATCAAAAATTAAACTTTCACCTGCCGCCCCAAAAGAATCCTTCATCCGCGAAGAAACATGCACTGCAAGTTTGATCTTTCACATCTGGGCACCAGGGCGGAAAAAGCCACAGCGCACCAGGCGGCAACCGTTGGACCAAACGCGCCAGGTGTTTGGAATGGCACAGCACCCAGCAAAGCCGACACGGCGAAGAGAGATGCCTCTGACGTGCCAAGGCCAAGAGATGCTCGAAGCGGTCTAAGAAGCTCGCCTGAGTCATCGAGGTGAAGGGACACAACCGGAGCTGGTCATCGAAAAACGGGTTGTGGAGTGTGGATGGGGCCATGTTTTGAGGAGTAGTTGATAGATTTGCATGATTGATACAGCAACTCTGATGGACTTGATACATTGATAGTTTCTTGCTATCGAAAGGATCCAAAAGGTATCATGAATGACACTTGAAGTTTGAAAAACCTGTTGTGTTCAGATGTTACTTCAACACAAGACCTACAGTACTGAGGTTGGCAAACAGAGGTTTGTCCAGATGTGAAGCAAACTGCTGAGGTTCGCAAGACCTACTTTTGCAGGACTCCTCAGGCCCCTCACTCCAAAGGTTGCAGCGTGTTCGGGTTGGCTGGAAGCCAGCTTGCATAGGCCCAGCTTGCATCAGCCCTTCTACACTGCTCGGCTTGGAGCCCTGGTTATAAAGGGTTCAGTGTATAACAGTATAACTAGCTTGGTTCTCTGTCTAATAGGGAACATGGATTCCACTGGCTCCTTAGCTCCCTCCTGAGCACCAGCTAGATAATGGACACATTCCACCTTCGCAAATTTAAAGCCCAGGCCGCCACACGTTGACGCCAAAGCTGGCCTGTCAGGAGCGTCGTCGGCTGCCCAACCCCAACGCTTTGCGGGCAGAACCCGGAAGGTCTCTCGTTGGCATCGCCGTGGATTGCTTGAGAGATTGGTGCACTTCCAAGGGCGAACCTGCAAACATCCGCATGATGACTGTCACTCCCCATGATCTCAAACACGCCGTCCCAGTGTTTCCCGACCCAACGAGGATCACACGGCTTGCCCGGGACCGGAGGAATGCCCCAGATGAAGAGGCGATTCCCAACGAACTGGGACATGGATTCCATCCACCCTTCCACCCAATCACGGCCGTGTCCGACGGACGGAACCTCGCAGTTGAAGAGTGGTCGGTATGGAAAGACAGACTGGCGGTGTGGAGTCCAATCACCTCAGTTGAGGAGACAGTCCCAGTGGAGTGATGCAGTGATGTTTGTCTGCTATGTCATTTCACACGATGGTGGTAAAAGAGGCCATCATTAATAAGGTCTAGATTCTAGATGCTTTACACGAGCAAAATCAAAGCCGTCACTTCAGATGCAAGTGAGCACAGAAAGTCAGCAGGAACCTCCAAAAACCGATGATCTTGGGACGCCGAGGGGTGGATGACGGGAGTTTGGGGAGTCTGAGGTGTAGGACGCCCTGTAGGACTCGTCCAAAACACCGGGTAGGATCACCTTCTTTTCGATCACCGGCTAATACCGGCTATCCCGGATGATCACCGCTTAGATGGCTCATGATGGCTGAGGTCAGATCCTGGTATTGGTTGATTCCGTCTTTTTCGACTCCCAAAGCCACCAAGGCACACTGCTGGAGGCCCAAGGGGCCCACCACCATCAGATCCATGGCCTCAAAGGCCAAGCCTTCCCAACGTTGCTGCCTCGGTGTTCTGGGCACCAGACCATCCCGTGTTCCCAACATGGGAACATGGCGCCGGCAGCCGGCAGCAAGTCAGAATTCGGACAAAGAAGCAGCCGTTTGGTCCAAGGAAGGTTGTTTTGAGGCGCAGGAATAGAAATTCAAAGGAGATGGGAAACATCTGGAGACCAAGGGATGGGAGTTTGGATCATGGAAGCCCCTCTTATATAAATCCCTCTTTGACACCAATGCCGCATGCCTTGCCGTCCTCCCGTGGCGATTGGCCGGAGCTTTTTCCCTTGGACTCCTCTTAGCTCACCTGACCAACCTCTCAGCTCACCCAAGCAGGCCTGTCATTCAGATGATCTGTTCTTGGGTTTTCACCGGGACCTAGGTCACCAGGTCAGCTTTTCTGTGTCCAAAGCGCTCCGGTTTGACCCAAGCAGCGTAGGGTCTGCCACATAGACCCAGCCAACCTTGGATGCTCCAAGCCGCCCAACTCAAAACGATCAACGTGGGTGAAGTCACTCTTGGATTAGATGAGTTCACAGAACCAAAACTAATATTGTAGAATCATTTTACGGCATTCAGCAGCCTCAAACAAGGAACTCCGAAGCGTACTATCGTCGGTGCCTACTTAATAGTCACGACTCACGACCTGATGGTTTGGGGGGGGTTGGGGGCAGCAACATGAACACTGAGTGGCCACCAGGCCAGAAGCATTCAACTTCTAGACCCCAATCCTCTTTACAGCGAAGGATTGGAATCAAGGCTCACAAAACACCATAGAAAACATATCTTGCATCCCGGGCACACTCTTCGCCGCATGGCCAAGGCCGATCAACGACAGAATCAGCCACATGCCGTCATATTGGTAGTCACAGCTGAACGTGCCGCCAGCTCTTGTTGGACAGTGACCAATGCCAGGAATGCAACATTGCGATCTTGTATTCAGGGTTGAACACTGCCTGCGTCTCATATGCTCCAAGAAATGCTGCACTTGGCTGTCAAAGGCACCAAGAGTTGATAGCCTGATACCAAGGCCCAACCGTATGTCACGTTTCTGAAATGATTAGGGAAACCTAATTGCAGTAAGTGGCACAGCTGGCACAGGGGTTGTGTTGGTCAAAAAGTCTTTGGTTGCAAGCTCTAGTTGCGCCGCTAGGAGGTAGGCATCGCTGCATGTTTGCCGGCACTTTCCTGTGATGATCAGCCAAATGCGGCAGTTCTCAGGTCCTGAACATGAGCCCATGGCTGGCGGGTGTACATTGAACTTCCCTTCACCTTGACCGGGCATATATATGCTCTTCTAATTCTTAACACAAGTGGTGGGATTTCGTCACCTTCAGACACAGCAGCTGGGCTTCTTCCAGCCACCGCCAAGCGGTTCACGTCCGGACCACCGTGCGTGGACACCGGTGATGCGCCCACTTGGGGCCCCACCCAGCCGCCAAGGTGGACACCTGGCGCGCACCTGGCGTGGATGAGCAGGAGTCGTTCGTCCGGCATCCACGTCACTGGTGTCCTTTGGGGAAATAGAGGTCGATTTGGAACCATATACTGTACCTATAGTGGTTGTTCACTTCCAGGGGTATCACCTCTCTTAGTTCGTCCAACCAAGAGCACCAGGCCATCTATTCCATCAACGGCACATGTGACACGACCTTGGTGAGAACATGTGAGAACTCCTGGGGGTTGGCGAGTTCCGGTTGGGGGTTACCTCAGCTGGATGGGTCTCCAATGGGTTCCTCCCAGCAAATGCCAGAACGGACCTTTCGAAGTGAACGGAACGGACCAACTTCCCAAAAAATTGGCATGTGCAAATCATGTAGACTAATCAAACCCTCCACATGGAGATTGCTCAAAGCCTTCTGGATCCCGGGGAGGTTTGATTCATCAAGAGTCGACGCTGCATCGTTCGACTCTCGAAAGCTTCGATGGGAAGAGTCGACGGGGGTTCGCTCCACTCGTCCGGAATGGCGCTACTTGCGCCTACCAGGAACTGTGGCCACCTGCCAGGCATCGGTGGACACCGCGGTGGGATCCAGTGCTTCACCAGACCCCTTCAAAGTCCCTGAGAACACACCCATCCGATCAAAGCTACACATCGATGGAGGCCCGGACACCGCGGATGGAATCAGCTCTTGCCTCTGACCCAGCTGATTCAGCTACAATCATACCCGAGTAGATGTATGCCCAAGTGTTCGACAGAGGAATCATGGGAAATTTACCATTCACCCGATTTCAACTTGGGATGGCATGTGCTTTCCAAGCCAATCTGGTGTCTCTTCCCTTCAGTGATTCAAAACAAAAGCCCTAGTGAATTTTGTGTGATATTGATATTGCTTGTGCTTCCTATCAAGTTTCATCTCCAAAAGGACCAGCACCGTCTCCTAGGCAGCAAGTGTTGTTCCTTGGAAAACATAGTAAACATATGTTTAACAACATTATATAAAGTTATAAGCTTAACAACAGCAAACATGCTTTGCACACTTCAACCCCTCCCGATGTCCACCATGGATTTCTCGTTCTTCTCCGCGCACGCAGAGCGTCTCTACACTCTCTCCACCCTCGCCTCTCTGGCCCAGGTGTGTAGGGGCTTGGTCTTCACCTGCTGAGCTGCCTGGTGTGGACGACCCAGGCCTCGCCCCCATACACACAGAATCGGCTCTCCACTCGAGAAAGGGGAATCCAACACATCCCGCGTCCGCGCACATGGACGTAGATCGAACAACCCGGACATCGCTCATCTCTGCAGAAAATCGGGTGTAGGGAGGGGGGTGGAAGGGTTTTGAGCCTTTGTTGATCGGTTGGAGGGTTGTTCTTATGGGGGCAATTACTCAACCCAGAACCCAACATACAGTAAATCTTTTGATATTGTGAACGAGGTGAACGAGGTGACGCTCTCTTTGCCCATTCGTTGGAGGTCGCAGTCATATGAAGTTGGGTGTGGTGTCTGAAAGCACTAGGGCTTTTGCAAGATCTCCCAGATGTCTCCTTCTTGGAAGTCTTGATGTGAGTGTGTACAGGCCTGTAGGCTCTAGGTACACCAAGTGTCTATGGCTCCCAAAACTGGCATCATTCTTGGGCACAGTAACCCCAAGTGCATCACTGATCCTTCCATTCCTTTCCTTTCGTGGTTCTGTTCGTTGGGAGCTGTCTGGACGTCGGCAGAGCGGCTCTGACACACCACCGATCGGCTCCATCCCGCGCCCGCACGGCGTGCGGCACAGCCTGCGGGGTGTGGACACGTGTGTCTATCTATTAGAAGAGGCAAACCTCCAACCAATGGGTCCCTTTCAAGGGTGTGTTTGCCTGGTGGTCTCCCTAGTTCAGTACGAAAAAATGTCTACAGACTATCGAACGGGTTCCCCAAATGTGAAGTCTACGTTATTTAACAGAAGATAGAACGTATCGTGTGTTTGGCAAAGTACCCAATCAAACCTTTCCCGCGTTCGCCAGTCAATAACTCAGGCAGGGTTTGGCATTCGCGCCACCACTGTAGTTCCATGCACCAGCATTGTCACTTGAACAAACAAACATGGACCAACGAGCAAATGTGACTTCTACCAACCGCGCAGTGGTAAGCTACCAGCAAGTTGGCTACCCGGAAGCATTGTCTGTCGATCATTGTCTGTCAATCTCTGTCTTATTTAATATACTGAAACCTTACAATGAAATCTTCAGGACCCACCGCCCTTCTGCGGAAGATTCCCAAGAAGACCCCACGAGGTCGGGGAGGATAGGAAGATGAGGAGATGAGGCGGCTGTAAAAGCCTCGTGTAGAAGAAGCTGTAGAAGAAGCATCGTGTAAAAGAGATTGATGAGGCGGCTGAGTCCAAGCTTGGAGCTTCAAACGAACAAACAAAGGTTCCTCAATCAGAACACACTTTCTCATGCCAACCCGAAGCTTCCCCCCCTTCCGCGGAACGGCTCGTTTCGCACCTGCACACCCAAGAAAGCTGGACTTGGACCTCCTGTGGAGATGCACTGCTGGCATGAGACACACACACACACACATCTTACAAGGTTGATAGAGGTCCAAGTAGAGAAAATCCACTGAGTGGCAATGCCCCGTGGTGGCAGGATTTGGGTATGCCATACATTGAACAATCTGGCCCTGGCCCGATCTCTGCCAACGGGGTGAACGCATATGCAACACACATGTCCGTGCAACTTTGTTTGGTGAGTGCACGTGCACGTCGGCAGGCATTGAATGGCCAGGGAATCGGAAGGAAGATCGACCCCATTGAGAGTCAATTCAGCCGTGAGACTCGAGACTTGTGGTCTTGGAAGAATTTCCACTTGTGGTTTTGTATGCAGCATACATCGAGTCAAACATTCCCATTTGGACGGTAAAACCTCTTGATATGGTTTGTTTTGTTACTTATCCTACTTTAATGTAATATCCCCCCGTGAGTTTGGGAGTAGGCTGGGGTGTCTGACTTTGCACTTACAGTACAAATCGAGAACCGGTTCCCTTGGCAGCCCTGGCCCTGCAAAGTCTACAGGTTCTGACCTCACAGCCTGGCTGAGGCACTCATCTGAGTCTCACTACCCGGAGCCAGGGCGGCGAGGGCTCGGAGGACAGGGACCATGCTCGACTAGAGACATGAAAAGAGTACCTGCTAGATAAGACATGTAGACGTTTTCCTTTCCCAGGTCAGACTGTGAACCGTTATCCCGGAATGGAGATCTCCTTTGGAATCTGAGATCTGACGCCGATCCCGATCCGTGTGCCTGTGTGCATGCCGTGTGAACACGTGACGTCTTGCATGACGAAAGCTTCATTGCTCCGTTGCTTCTGTTCGGCATGCTGTTGCGCAAGCTTGTGCACTGCTGTCGGACCTGCATCTCTTGTCTTCGCATGTTTGCGCATTTCTGTGTCTTGACTTTTTCGCAGAGTGATCTCTTGTGGACTCTCAGCCGCTTCCTGGTTTTCTTGCAAAAATGAGACTTGGTGACGTAGCATGAGGCCGCAGATTTGGACTTTCGGCCTTCAGACGCAAACCTGTCGTTCGTAAGCTGCGTGCTGCCAGTGTCAATGAAACACGGGTAACACGTAAATATCGACAGGCCAAAAGAAGATCAAAACCAAGGTCTTAAATCGCCTCTGCGGCAACTTTTGAATTGGTACATGTTGGTACTTTCTCGTTGCTTCCTGTTGTGCAAATCTCTTGGTCCCTGTCTCGCCTGCTGAACAAACATGCTTCAGCATGCGACAAAGCTGGGAAAGGGAAAGATTCGCCAGAAACTACAGCTAGCAAGCGCATATATATGCATATAGCAGCTTCAAACGGATTAATATATATATATATATCATGAACGAGACTTCCAGCAAGCCATTAAGGATGCTCTTCCACCACAGCGCTAAACGACTCGCGCTTCGTTCGTCGCCTTCGTACAATGTGTCCGTCCCTATTGGGTCACGTTCGCATCGACTCGTCGAAGCGTGGAGTTCACTGAAGCCACACAGCGCGAAGCCCACTCCGCGGCGACTGTCACTGAAGCCCATCTGCGGAGTCGGGAGGTTTGCGGCCGCGTTTTTTCTGCACAGAAAGTGTCGTACCGGGTTCCGACATCAAGTCTGTAACAGTTCAGGGCGAGATGTCGTGAAAACGTACCTGCCCTGGCGTTGAGATCAGTATAGCCACCAAGATGAGAAGAATGATTGCAAAGTACTCCGCCAATCGAGGATGGACCGATGGCAAGCATCCCGGAACCTTGCTGGCGTGAGTCAGTACATCATCCAATCTCGCATGAAAGATTGGACATAAAAGGTAGGCTATGGCAGGCTCTTTTTGTGCCACGAGGCCAAGGTTGACGAGATTCCGTTTGTGATGGTGTGTTCTTTATATTATAGCGCGAACATTTTGTCCTCACCCGTTCGAACTCATATGGCTTCATGATCCATGTTCGCTTGAGGAGGCAGTTAGAGGCGTGGCTTCTCTGCGCTTGTCTTTGAAAAGGAGCGAGCGAGGCCGGCTTTGTTTTTGAAGCGGGGTTGATTTTGTAGTGTCGGAGATGCCAAGCTATGAAGGTGTGCCTCCTCGAATGATGACTTTCCTTTTGGTGATGCTTCCTTGCCAAATCAAAAGATCAGGGCTTTAAGCAGAATGTGTAAAACCACGACTAAATCGGAATAGAAACTCTTCAACAAAAATCATACAAAATACAACATGTATGCCTTGGGCTCCAAAGCTATGCTTCCTGTCTCAGCGGTCGCAGTCGCAGTCACCGTCGCCGTCGAATTATCCTTAAATTGCCCAAACCCGCCTCGTGTCTGACCTCATCGTTCTAGCTAATACACACCTCGTTGCCTCGGCTGGGGTCACTATAACGTTTACAGATCAAACAAGAGTCTACATTCGAGAAACTTCACAAGGCGAGTTCACCCCAAGAACGCCCAAACCTTCAACCAGCCTAAATTGGACTGTCATGGCCAAGAGGATTCTTGTTTCCGAAGGTCCCCAGACCCTTAGAGCTGACGCAACACCACTACAAGTGGACTAGTCCACACTGTCACACCGTCCACACGACCTTACATCTGGAGAAATCCCTCCCACAACTCTCCGGGTCTTCACAAAAGAAACGCCACAACCCACACTCGCTGCACTCCTCTCCGCGCTGGAGCTGAGGTCGCTCGCGTCAAACTGGGCCGAGCTGTGAGCCATTGAGAGAACAGCAGTTTGTGGAGAATGAACTATACTGAGGTCTAGTGACTTAGGACTTACCGGTCTAGCTCCGTTAACTCCTTAGTCCTTAGCCTCTATAGTTGAAGATGGCAAGGCTCTAGATGGCTAGCCTAAGAGGAACGAGATGGCATCTAAGTGGAGAGGGGGAAAGGGTTCACATGAGTCCACTTGCTTCCTTGCCATTGTTTTTAACAAGCATCCTGAAGTTTCCTTCAACATCTGGTTTTGATCCATATATATATATACTCGAGCAGTCGTGTTCCAGACTCACCATGATGTGCTTGACGGACGCAAATCACAAAATCATCACGACAGTCAACAAAACAAACAAACAAACAAACAAACAAAACTCAAGCACTATTTGTGACTATGGGAAATTGATGGACATTGATTTTTAGAATTTTAATAACGGTTGCTTTCTGAATGTTCCACGGTCAGAAGGTGACTCTCGCAGGAGCTTCGGCGGAATAAATAAAGTCGGCTGTTCTGCAGGACCAGGACTGCAAGCAACAAACAAAAAGAACGACTGCAACAAACGTTAACAAAGCAAGTTTTGTGTGTTCTGGAAACGACTGCACTGTTCGTTGCTGTGCTCTTTCTTTCAACCATAAAAAACAAACAAGAAAAACCACTGGCCATTTCCCTCCTGATGTCGTTTTGTTGCGAAACCCGCCAGCACCTACGCCTGGGGCAGCCCATTGGCGCTGAGTTGTCCAGCAAAGGACCTGGCAAGGAAAAAGTGAGTTGAGCATTTGACAGCACTTATAACTTTAACTATAACTCACTGTGAATTGTCATAACATGCTATAACAGCAAAGGACCTTGCTGGTCATGAAGGGAGAAAAGAAACATGTTCTCGGAGTTCTCGCCATTGGACATGGTATTGGACATGGTCAGAACCGGAACCATGCGGAATCTCCCATATCTCTTTTGGAAAACAGAAGATTCCAACCTAAGTCTCACCGAAACTTGCCGGTTCGGGTTCTTGGATCTTACTCCGCCCGGCAAATACCTGCATGTTTTACGATGTTGAACCATTCAGACACCCAACCTTTGCGAAAAAATATGTTCTTCCCTACTCGGATCATTACTACTCTGAATATGACGGTCATGACAGTGGGTCGACCGAGCGGTTGATCTACCTGTGTGTTTTGGGCTCGATGGTTGTTCGTTCGTTCGGGTCTCGCGACCAACTGGTCGGTTTTTCGCGAAAAAGAACCGACTCATCCCCATAGCTCATCCATCCTGGAGATGAATGACTTGTTAGTGCAACTGTATAATACAACTGAAATCAACTGAATGTGTGCATATTGTTCATATATACTTACGTACTTAGTCCATCTTAATCCAGAAATTTTTTACTCCCACAGGGCCGTTGCCCAGGGCCACCGGGCCACAGCGCTCCAAGAGATGTGGTCCATCTCTTCCTGCCAAACTACTACAGCGCGGTCTTCGCGCCACGTGTATGGACGGGTGGGAGGAGGGGTTCTCTGCTGCGCCTGAGGTACATCGTGTTAGTAGCAGCTATACACTCCTTGAAGTCATCAATGGGCCAGTTGGTGGATGGCATGGTCCCTGAAAATCTGAAGGAGTTTTGCAGCCGAACTGGTGAACCTCAGGTGACAGAACACCAGGTGCCAATGTTCTCCATCCGCCTCAGATCATTCACATGGTTTCAGGAGACAGAACAGAAGGGGCACAAGAGATCTACCTCTGGCAAATGTAAAAAGCCTCAAAAAAGAAAGTTGCCACCATTGACAATTGAAGCTGCCATCTACACAAGTTCACCCACTGACCACAAAAAAGAACAACAAACTCCGAGTTTCAGACCACACCGACATGTCGGACATGACTCGTCCCTCCTTCAAACCTGTCTCGGTCCCTCCTGGCGTTAGTGCCGTCAGGCCGCGAGGCGTGAGACATCTCCTGGTGCCGACGTTCGTGAGGCCAACCGGACCAGTGGATGTTTGATCTTCCTTCTGAGAGGGGTCTGAACATGGAACCCTCTTTGGATTTTGGAAGGTCTTCCTATTTTGAGACCAGATGACATGATGAACACCTTTGTTCTGAACATTGCTCCGGTCAAAAGGAGCCCTTTATATAATGAGAGACAGGCCAAGGGTCCCCTGGCCAAAGGTCCCCTCAACGTGTTTAAGTGAATGAGGCTCTGCCAAGTCATTGGATCCCAGCACCAGGCCACAAGCAGCCAGTCAGCCTGGCCTTGCTTACAGATCCATTCAGTTGCTTGCTGGTAAAGCTTCTCCCCTCGTCTCCCCTCCCCTTGTCCCACCGTGGCGCTGTGGGCGGAGCTGGAAGCGGAGCTGGCGGCGTCACGGGAGGTGTGACCTCGTCGACGACCAGTGGTGACCAACTCGCGTCGATCGGAGGTCCTTTTTGATCCATCAAAATGACTCTTCAAAGTCAAAGTAACACAAAATTCTCTCAAACCCATCTGATTTGTCTCCTCCACAAGCAACACGAGAATCGGTTTCTATGAGAATTGGTAACGACAAATTGATTTTGGTGCTGAACTTGCTGGCAGGAGAAAGGTCTGCCGTCAAAACTTCTTCTGCGCCCTTCACCTGCAGGATACCGCCACTCTGGGGCTCGCACTAGCAGTTCAGCACGAGCGCCGTTCTTCGGCCTCACGTGGGCCAAACGAATCCCTGCGCAGGCAACCTCCACCCATCCACATACATAGCTGCGTCTGTGGAACATCTGCTGTCGCCAAAGGAAGGTCCTTTTTCAATCTTTTTCACATCCCTGTGAGTCATAGTGAAGTTCAGGAGGGTGCTCTGTAAGTTGTCTCAGCTAGCCTGCAGTGCTCCGGAGCACCCAGTGCCTGAGTTCCCCCACGGACCCTCGCGCGCCACCAGCCTGCGAGCTGCACCAGCAGGTCGAGTCGGCTTCTTCTGGGATCTTCAGAAAACCTTGCACCTACAGTATTGGGGATGAGGAAACCATGCAGATTGCTGAGAAGGTGTGACACAGTGTGGTTGGGTTGAAACCAAAAGAATTGATTGCTCATCTGTCTGTCCTTGGGTGCCAACGCTTCATGCTCGTTGTAAGGTCGGGTGCTGGTGGCCCTTCTCCACTTCTTATCACTTCACTTGGGAGCCTTGGAGCTCTTCCTGGGACACCCCTCCACACTCATCGCAGGAAAAAGCGCCCCCATCCTCGTGATCGGTTCGGCCAGAGCTACCTTAGACAGTTCCGAGAGGAGAGTGAGAGGTCTCAGGTCCCGTCGATCGATGTCGGCAGATGAGTGTGAATGTTTAGTCAGGAATAATAGAAAGACGCCCTGGCCCTGGCTGGGTAGACTGGTCTATTTCCCGAGCCTGGAAGAGGGGGTCGGAACGCCTGGGAGGTTTCCTTATACACAATATGGGGGTTGGATTTAGGCAGGTTTGGGTTTTGATTATGCCCATCTCCATCCCTCTCACTTGAAGGATGTCGTGTCTACTACCCCACTACCTGGCAGGCTCAAAGAGCTCAGAAAGGCAGGAGTTGGAAATCCTAGATCTTCATCAAACTGAAAAAGATAATCTCAGAAATTGTGGTTTTGCACAGCCCAGAGAGATTGGTCTCGAGTACCTTTTCTGCACATGCGCTTTCCCAGCCCCTACTTTTGCTGTCAAGACAATCATTCTGAATCATTCTTGGCCGCCACACAGCTGAGTGGTCCGGCGCTGCAGACAACCTCTCCGAACGACATCTTTCTGGAAGGAGTCATGACCAGGTGCCAAGGCTGCTAACAGAACAACATCCTGCAAAGAAAAAGAAAAAACAGTACATATGCGACGAGTGACTAGGATATAAACAAAAACCACCAAGCCAGTCTCTGATAAGACTCAGGATGTGCCACCAGGATGTTTAACAGACTATCAAGCCAAATCCACAAACTTGCAGCCTGCATGGCTTAAAAGCGCAAAAAACATGTGTGCACTATCTTGTATGAGCATTCCATGCCGTTTCCTGGGCACAAACCCCGTGCCAAACGCCGTGCACCAATCGTCGTCCAACAGCTCAAGCCCGAGGCGCCGCCAAGTACACCCCGCGCTGCCCGCACGGCCGGGCAGCGGCGCTTCCGCGGTCAACGGGGCCTCGGAGAATGGGGTACTACAAACCAGTGTTGACCCGGTTGGGTAGGCAGTGATGGCCTGTTTTCGAGTTCAAGCTGATTCATACACGTGGGTGCACGGTTCTAGTATGGCCAGAAAAGAAGACTTCAAACATCTTCTCACTTGGGCCAGAAGAGGTCCTTTCATTTTCGTTGGTCTTTTCATGTCTTTTCCTTTAGCCCAAAAAATAACAGACCGCCTTTGACCAGTGACTCCAAAAACGACCAGCTTGACGCGTGTTTGTCGGTCCAGGGGGCGCAGCCTTTGTCGCTGTGCCCGGAGCTGCAGGCGGAGCGGGCGGCGTGGTGACACCTGTCACGTCTGCTGGATATGTTTGGATAGCGCGACGCGGTCGTTCGTCGTTCAGTCATGTTTAAACATGGTTTGTTTGGATTAATAAAATATATACATAAACTGTTCTAGACATGTGCAATTGTAACCTCTTGTTTGATTCCGACTGCTGGGAGGATGATCACCGCAAATACACCCTGAGCCCTGGAAACCATGCTTCCATATTTGTTCGAGTTCAGAACCCACAAAACAAGATCAAGAAGGACATCCCAAGTATGTATAATTAGTTGATCCACCTCCCTCATCTTCTGCGGCTCACGTTCATGAACCTCGTCACACTCCACATTTCAACCATGTGGATTCATAGCCTACAAGTTCCATCTGCCTAACCGGAACCAGCTGTGGATGGATGAAGTGCTTCAAAAATGAACTATGATGAACTGAATCTCCAAAAAAAGAACCACCGAGGCTCACGCACCGAGGACCGACCGAAGCCCAACCCTTCAGCCCACCGTTTCACCCTTCGCTGCTTCGCCCCGACCCGGTCTGGAGCGGCGGAGGTGACCCGCCTGCCCACGGTCGGGTGCCCAAGAGCTCAATGAGCCTCGTGCGGACCGGCATGCAAATGGGTGAAGAAACTGGGTGTGTCTTGAAATAGATTCCAACAAAAACATATAAAAACACCATTGAAGAAGGAAAATGGATTTGACCAGTCTCGTATCTGTTGGGCCAGGCAGTCGAAATACGCGTCCAAAGATCCTGTCCCACGGCCCAAAGCTGGCGATCCATGTTTGTCTAGAAAAGCTATGGCTATGGCTATGAGCTTAAGTCAATTAGCTCATCTTCCATGCAGGGTCGACCTCTTTCGGAAGGTATCTTTGGGGCAATCACAAGCTGGTGAGGCGTCATGGAGCATGGCCCTCTTAACTCTTACTAGTAGGGATCGATCTCCAATCTTGAAAGCTTTGCCCTTTGCCATCCTTGCCTTACAACTATCGAGATCCCATGTCAACAGGTTTCATCATCCGTTCAAGCAAATCACCAACTTCGTCCACAACCACACATCCAGGATCGAGTTGTGCTGACCCTGCTGTCGCACTACCTTCACTGCGCCCGCGAGCAAAACTGGCCAAGCCACTGCTGCTGTTGTTGCAGCTGCTGCTGCATCATTTGCAGCATGCTGTGCAGTTCGGAGGGAGGTGTTCGCGGCGTCCTGGTGAGTGACGAGAAAAAAAGAACACCGTAGTGTGAGGCGGAGTATGACCCCAATGTAGTGCATGTAGTTGAGGGGAATCATCATATACGCTTACATACACTTATATCTATATATCTACGTGCAATTCGGGGCTCCAGATTATGCCAAGTTATCCAGTTGGACACTGGTCTTCCGCACAAATCCCAAACTTCGAAGGCTCACAGAAGGACGATGCGCACAAATCCCACCAGTCGGAGCCTCCGGTTTGGGGAAATCCTTCCAAACAGGTCATCAAGTGATTTATATGCCCCAAAAGGAGACCGCAGAAAACATCTGGCCCAGCGACAACGCTGGCGAGTCGCGACTTCAGAAGAAAACAACACCGACAACGACTACGACTGAATTGAGAAAGACACATGGCATGGGGAAAACACCCCGAATCCGATGTGTTCTTCTTGGCTTTGCATAATTCAGTTGCTTCAGGCGTTGCTCTTCCGCCCGGAGTTACACACCGGAGTGACACACGGGCAGTCCTGGACTCCTCCGGTCTCGTGAGCCTTGGAGGGTGAACAGTGCGCGCGAAGCCGTCTGGTGCAGCGCTGTCGAAGCAGCTAGCTCGCTAAGCCGAGGCGGGAGCCAAGCAAACTTGCCTGGTGCCCAAAGCATGGTGCCCTAGGCCCTCGAAAAAACAACGAGCCCTCGGACTCATCTCGCAGCCGGCTGCGCAGCCGATGATTTTCGTCCTCGGCTGCAGAAGCCAGGGCAAGGAGTGGCAACTAGTTCACTCTATATATATATATATAATCGTTCGCCAACTACATTGAGGAGCTCGTGAGATAAGTTTTGGTCTGAGAAGAGAAAACTAAGCCGCACCTTAGCTCGTAACCTCTATCGCTAAACAACATATTAGGCTTTCGCTGCTCTGACATGGGGTGCTTTCCATCATGGGGTGCTGCACAGCTCATCAGTCAGACTCAGACTGAAATGAATCAACCGGTGGGGAAAATGCGATCAGACATTGGAATTCGAGATCGGTGCCGAATATCCGGGAATCCACCCCGAGAATCATGTGACAGACAAAGACAGATCTTTTTCAAGAAACCAAGGACCGTTCTCCGACAGGGTCCCCATGTGTTTAAAAATGTCTTCCCACAAATTGTTGGCAACATCAACTGGGGCATCAATGGAGCGAGTTCGTCGCTTGAGACATCTTGAAAGGCTTGAAGTGTCAAACATAGGGTGCCCGACATTATCCGTCATGGTCAATTAGCCTCAACGGAACACGGGACGAGTCATAAATCCCTTCCTGGACCTTGGAGATCCATATCAATCCCTATTACTAACGTATGGGAGTGACCCCAAAGCTGGTAGGAACCTGTTGTAACTTCGCCACCCTCCGTTTGGCCTCCCTTCCACCCGGCTGGTGGAATAACCCCCGTTCGGATGCCCGGCCGCCAAGCTGGACATCCGGCCTTTCAGGTCCTGGAATGGCATGGCCCCGAGTTTGACCATGAAATGTTAAGACTTTAAGACCCAAGCAGGTGGTGGTGCTTTTCCACTTGGAGATTCCATGAGTTCACCAATTTGTGGCCATACTGCGCTACAGAAACAGTAGAAGCACAGCGGGCGGCTGTTGTTTCTTGCACCTTGGAAGATAAGGTTTCAAACGGCACATACCGCCATTGGCATCGAGCAGTCAGCCAAGACTTCGAAGCATTGGAAAGAGTCACACGCATCGACCATGCAACATGATGCAACATGAATGTATGCGAATGCCCCGAGTCTTGGACATGGTTTCAAAACAAAATGCCAGACTAGCCCAAAGCCTTCAAACCTTGGAGACGAAGTGCTGACTCTTGGAGAACGAAGTCACCCGGCGGCTTTGCGTACGACGGTAGCTACTCTGCGCCAGGTCGCGGCAGCGCGATTGGGGAAAGCCTGGGGACTACATCGCACCCGATCGCCCTGTCCGGACATCGACGAACTCAGACGTACAACGGTAGAGGGCTCCAATAGCTGGATAGACGGCTCCAAGGCCTGGACTGCTCCAATAGCTGATCACCCATTGACTGCTCCATCACCCCTCCCGACTGTTCTATGAGAGATCTTGACTCCGAGGCTGGTGAGATGCCCAGCGTTCGACCGTTTCCCATGGCAACAGTCCGACCGTCAAACCCAGCCTCCACAGTGCTTTTCAGCTTCAGGCAGTCTCCTAGCACAGGCAGATGCAGTGACATGCTGTTTTGACTGGCAATCCTGCACTGACAAACAAAACTTGAGTGGGTCTCACAGTAGTAACAGGCATAGCAGCAGCAGCAGCAGCAGCAACAACAACAACAACAAGCGCCTGAGCCGCTTGGTAGCATCAGTAGATGAACGCCCATTCCTTGTGGCCAATTTGTGGCTTCACTGACGCTCCTGCAATGGCACTGGAGAGCCGCAAATCGCTCACGGTCCCTGGCAAACGGTTCGGTTAGCCATCGAAGTGAGGCTTCGATGATCTCCAAGGTTCGTGCAATTCCCAAAGAAAGGACTGCCATACGAAGTCCACCACTGCCATAGGAAGTCCACGAATGCAGATGGAAGAGACCCTGGAAGTGAAAGTTGGTCTGACTAGATGACCCGATTTCAGGACGATCCTTTACTTCGGTGGTCCCAAAAAGAGTCCAAGTGGACTTCGAGGATTCTAGGGTGGAAGTATGGAATATACATTGACACCTGAAAAACCACCTGCAATGTAGGTATCTGTGCCATACATGGAGGGAATGTATCCAATCAGGAATGTCTATCTTCAAATCCATGGGCCATTTCTGATCTGACTGCCTCCTGCGATTGGCCGTCTTGGGTTACAGTGGGTTTGAGCAATCCTTCAAGGACCCCATCCAGGCCGGCCCGAGGATGATATCGTTTCTGCCGAAGCTTCTTGAGTTCTTCAGGGGTGGTTCCCCCCTATGGACGCATCAAGTGAAAGACCCCACTATGGTCCCATGGTCACAGCCAGTTCCGATTCGAAGACGTCCTTTCCAAAAAGGATCGATCCCAAAAACCAACTCCGTCGCCGAAGGTAGGGATGCTCCCTTCACATCCCCAAGCACCTGTGACTGAAGTGTCTGATGCCTCAGCTGGAATGACTGAACAACCGAACCTGTCGATGTACCCAGTCCTGATGCCAGCTGGTGCATGATGCTGCCTTCACTTGTCCAACCTGGCCAGAACTGCCGGCCACGGCGGTTCTGCTTTTGCAGCCCAGCAGCCACAAAAGCAACAGTGAGAAGGTGAGCAAATGGATCTTCTAGAACTGTTGTGGGAGTTGGAATCATGACAAAAGAAGTCTCTCACTCTCAGTCTCTCAGATCTTTTGAAGACGTACAGGATATATTTCTCCTCCGCATTGCCCTTAACTAGGACCAGCAGCAGCAGCACCACCACCACCACTGAGGTTCCTATTAATTCCCTCTTGTTTCCTTTTGGTTTCCTATTGCTTCTTGTTCGTCCCTGTGTTAGACCATCTTTGGTCCTGGGACTCTAAGCTAATCCCGTTTTATCAATCATATTAAAGCAATTATTATGTAAGACTATAGTTAAAACAAAGAAAACACTATATATGTATACAATAATGATTCTTCAATGATGCACTCCCCGGGAAGCCTGGAATTGAATTTATATAACTATATTAGTTAATTTACAGGATAGAAATAATATGCATAACTTCCGGTTGCTGTATATAAAATTCACCACTGAACCCGGAGGAATTCAATTGGAACATGGAGAGGAAAGGACGTCCGACTTCCCTTCTCCTTTAGAAGCAATTCTACAACAAGAAACTGAATTTCCTGCTGTTGTCCTTTTCCAAAAGCCATTCAACAAATGGAGTTCCCTTTCATGTCTTTTTGCATGCCTTTCCAGAATCCATTCAACAAAAGGAATTCCGCTTTATTTGTTGTTGCTGTCCTTTCCTGTCCCGTTCAGTTCCACTGAAGGAATTGCATGTCATTTCACTGTGTCTTCCGGTCTTTTTTAAAATCTTTTTTAACAAAAGGAATCATGCAAATCAACATTCAACATTACGGCACCAAACAAGAACGTCAGCAAAAAGGAACATTGATTATTCCAAAAGTTGATTCAAAGAATATCAAAAAAGGAATCACTCCCCTATTCAAACAAGTGTTTGTAATAAACAAGTCAGCAGAGGTGTCCCCGTGCTTGAGTCTGTGTCTTCCGTTTGAGTGTCATACTGGTTTCCAAGCCACAATTCCTACTCACAACCGAACTAACCGAACTTTGCTATGTTCGAACAAAATGCAACTTGACGCGCATCCTCATCCGGCCCTGAAAACATGGCGTCCCGCGCGCTCCGCGCTCCTTTTAACGCGCTCCATTGCGCTGATGCGCGTTGCGATGGATGACGGGTCTCCCGCCTTCCATCCGACGCATGATCTTGGCCTGGCGATTTCTCAGTGACCGGCATGGTTGGCCCAGCGCAGCGTCCGATCTCAGGAAGAACACCCCACTCTGATGGTCCTGTTCAACATCTATGTCAGTCTATGTCCCGACCTGCTCTGAAAATATGGGCAACCCTTCAGACGGCCTTCTGATGTGGTTGGAGTAAAGACAAAGATGATAAAGTAAAACTAGTGCTCTTCAAGTCCTTCAAGGGCTTGGAAAACCCGCAATCTTCGAGGGCTGACTTGGCGTCCTTCTAGGCAACACAGGCGGAAACGTTCCTTCAGATCTCTATAGATCTCCCCACCGCCTCCGCGTCTGCCACGATGTCCGCGATCTGCTTGACCGCGCCGTCTTCCGCCCTCAGTGAGGTTTCTAGTTGTTTTCACAAACCCAGGTGTACTGAGGAATCCCTCTGAGGCCGACTGACAAAAAGGTGTTTTGTCTTGGGTGCTTGAGTCTCCCAGATCATCAGATATGGGGAGATGAGTCCCTCACAAGTGACCCTTCCCATACTTCGATGTACACCCAAGCCGCAGATTAGGAAGGGCAGGGTGACGACTGCAGGATCTCAAATTCCGCTCATTTGATGTCCATAGGGTCAGGAAGCCCCTGCGCAAACTTTCGGTTGCAAACAGGGAGCCTCCACTTCCATGTTGCAGAGTGATTCAGAATCAAAACTTCTACAGTGGTTTCAGAGCAGATGGCACAAGCCCCAAAGGGTCTTTGAATTGGAGGTCTCTTGGGACGGAATGGATCGGAGTCATGTTGGACTCATGTTCCCCATAGTCCTTTTTGGAAGTCCAGTTGGACCAACTAGTGACTAGTGGCCCCCCCAAAGAGGAGGGATAGTGGCACGCCATTCCAAGACATTTTGAGTCGGGATCTACTTTTTCTATCTACTTGGGGACCATTATATATATATATACACACATATTGTTGTTCTTTTTTTGGCACCACCCAAGTGAAGGAAATCGTCCTTCGGGTCACCCAAAGACCATTTTGGAAATAGTCGCCGGTCCTTTATACTGGGCCCCACCACGAGACGTTGCCCTCGGGAGACGGGGGCCTGACGCAGAGAATGTGCTCCAAAAGCCATGCTTCTGCTGGTTAAGAAATAGGAAGACTCAGCAGATGCCTTCAGGATAATTGCAAGACTCACCAGGGTTTTGGTCGGATTGCCATCCACTGAGTTGTGAGGGGCTATTGAAGCAACAAATGGAGAACACCTACTGGAAAGCTCAAATGATTGAATCAGCAGTGATGGTGATGTCAAGGGTTCAAAGCCCCCCCCGCATGGTTGCGGACGTTTGAAAAACTGCCTTTACAAAACAACTTTCAAACGGCAAGCACTTTGAATCTGTCAATCTTGAAAAACGCTCAAACGCTCAAGTTCTACCTTTTGCAACTCCCGTTTTTTGGTCGGGAGGTCAAGGTGCCTTGTCACACAGCGGTGGCACTGCCGTTTTCCGGCCGCCCGCTCTGTGGCAACCCAAATGTGTGGCGACCAAAATAGATCTGCACTCGAATTCCACATGAACAAGGGATGGATGTGCGAGAGTGTAGATGAAAACTTGGGGGGGCTCAAGGCTCAACTTTGAATGGTCCAACGGAGATGAGACCTCTTGAAGTGTCACCGCTGACCCAGGCTGGTTTGTGTATGAAGCAAGGCTGGTGATGAGAGCCCCAGTTCCAAGTTCCAGGCTGAGTTAAGAGTAAGATCCGACCGTTTTGACGAAAAAGGAGCCTCGAGACCCCCCTGTTCCAGTGGACCATATGTTTCAGTTTTCACATCAACACCGCAACGGACCTGACACATCGCTCCATTCTTTTTGTTCTCCACACGCACCAGTGGATCATCCTTCGATGGGAGAGTCGCTCAACCCTTGACTTGACAGTCTGGCAGAGATGGCCTCGACTCAGGTTGGACTGAGCGTCTCCCACTTCTCAGGTGTGAAACTTAAGCCCCACCTGGCCATGCCCCCTTGAAAATCCCAAAGAGATCCGCGGCAAGCTGTTCGACCTGGGCCTGGGTCTGCATGAGGACCAAAAGTGATACCGTGATTCACTCACCTCTAGTATAGTAGGAGTAGATGTTGCATTTCCGGAGTCGGGTTGTAGCGAGTCGGGTTGAGCTCTTTCGCCGCTGATTAGAGCAACAATCTCATCGAGAAGCAACCCTTTTGGAGCTCTTACCTGCATGGGTTCCCAAATGACTCGCACATACCAGGAACGTTGCTTGCACAGGTACGCTGGGATTGTGGGCTAGGGTTGCAAGGAATGAAAGGTCACCATCTCAAGACTTTGGGATGACTGCAGCTGGATTCGCTACAACCACGGTATGTTGTTACTATGTACGTATAGTATACATAAATCTATATATACACACTATATTGTACTATATATATAGTGTATACTATATATAGTGCATCGCCCACCCAGCTCGACGTTGCCATCAAGCACTCTAAGAGGCGCCAGGCAAAATAAGGATTCATCCCACGTGTTCCATGGGACACGATGCGCCCTTGGAATTCACCGTTGCGTGGCGTTGCGCAACTGGATCACTGCATCAGTTCCCGGGCAGCATAGCGGCAGCACGCTGGCAACCCGCAGCAACTCTCGATGATTCTGTTCTTTGGCACTTGGTTGATACACGGCGTGTTCGTGCATGTGCCCGCGACATAGTGATAAACACCTGACGTCTTGAACTTAGCACTGTGTTGAAGTCTTCTGTGCCTTGAACTTAGCACTACAGCTGTGTGCTGCTGAACTGTAGCAGCTAAAAACGTGTTCGTTGAACTCCAAGGGGCACACTGCAACTTGCAGTCCTTGGCAGCCCGAGTGGCCTGTGGCCCCTGCTTGGACAAGGTGATCAAGGTCCAACACCAGGCTTGCCCTCAAAAGGAAGATTCGGTTTACACAGTGCGCGCAACAGAAGGACCCAACACCCTGCTGAGCAGCTCGTTTCAAACTACCCCATGATGGGCCGTGTCTGCTGCTTGCAATCAAGAGCCAGCTACTGAGTAGGAAGACTCGCGAATAGTTTGGGCAAGGGAAAATCGTGACTGGACACTGAACATCTAACACCTAGTTCTGCCAGCAGGGGCCATCCAAAGCCAATGAAACGCGAGCACGTACCCTCATGCGGAGATGGCCACACAGAAGGCCAGGAGGCCATCAGTACTGCTTGAAAAAGTGTAATTGATCGAAATAAGAGCAAAACATTGGTGTGTCTCAAACAAGCAGACCCCCACTATGATTATGTATGGCATCTGCTTGCAGCAGCAAACCAAAACGAGCATCCGCTCCTTCAAAAGTTCCTCTGCTTTTTGGACATACCCAGAGACAGCCCCTCAATCTCACCACATTCGCTCGCTCTGCTCGCATCCCTCGGGCACGAGCTACACCCAGTTGGGCTCACGAGACAAGCTCATTCCAGTCGGGACAAGCAACTCCCCACCGACGGAATGGGCTCCAAACGGGACAAGCTGGTCGTCGAAGGGATCGCCTTCGAAGAGGGTGAACACAAGCACAAGCATGAAAACCGCCAAGCCACTGACTGGGGTTCTCAACCCTGAAAGATTGCATACTGGATCAAAAAAACGAAGCATCTCGGAGCCAAAAGAAATCCCAACAACCCCATCGGAAAAAATATGACTCTTCAGAAGCCAGGAATGCACCAACATGTAGCAACAAACGAACTTGCCAATGTGAACATGTGCCCCCACCTCAGTCCTTCGCCCCCCCCCAAAAAGAAAAAAATTCAACACAAAAAAGCACCGGTTCTCCCAGCTTCACACCGAAGTGTCCACCACCCACTCCAAAACCAAAACTGGGTTCACTCACCACCCCGTTTCCCATCGCTTCCCCCTCGTTCTTCCGGTTCTACACCGAGGGGCGACGTCGTCGGCGTCGATGAGCGAAAACTCCCAGCCCCGGATCTCCTGGCTTCGGAAGCGGAGGAAGCCCTCTGGAAGTCCAAGGGACTACATATTTATATTGATCTAATCTTGTATGTGTATAATATATATGTTCATATTATTGCTATTACATGTAGATATGTATATAATATTTTTATTTTTTTCTCGCTCCTTTTCTGGTTATGCTCCTTCGTCAATGGCCGTCTTGGCCTTGAACACGAGTGGAAGTTGTTGTCCATCTCCAAGTCCTCCACAGCGGCCACTCAAGGCCTTGCTGGCTTGCAACTCATGGCCTTTCTTCGTTGCCTGCGCCTTGCAGCGTAGGCACTTCAGCGTGTTGGCTCGCCGCCACATGCTGTGAGAGCTGTGTCCCTTCCAACCGTGCGTTGGTTCCCAGGCCTGATTGATGCAATGAGTTTTGCTCAGGTCCTGGAGTTTTTGCTTGGCCGCATTCCGTAAAGCCCGGGCGCCACACTGTTGACAAACCAGGTAACTGCCTTGCTGCTGGAAATTGTGCTCTCCATGCTCTCCTGTGCTGTCATCAAGGAGCTTCTTGATGAGCTGGCTCTTTGTCTCCTCGTCAGGCTCTGTGTTCTGACCCCCTTTGGTGCTTCCAGGGTTCCCTGGGCACCTCTCTTGTGCCGCTGCTTGTAGGTCCTCAAGCTTGGCATGGAGGGTCAGCCTCTTGAGGCAATGAAGACATTGTTTGGCGCGTCCTTTGAGGAGCCATGCATGAGCACCTTCACTGGAGATCTCGGCCAGGTCAGCAAATGCCTGCTTTTTGCTCTCTTGCTTCTGCAGTCGGAGGGTTTTTCCGGTTTCTCTGGCCTGGTGCATGAAGTGGTCCTTGTTGTCCAAGATGTGTTGCACTCGCTTGATGGCTAGCGGTGCAATGCGCTTGTACTTCTCATCTTGCTGTTGAAGAAAGGTCTCCTCCTCAAGAGGTCTCAAGGACAAAGCAACCTCAGTGGCTGCCTTCGTGGCATCATGAAACCTGTTCTTCAAGGTCATGTGACCGGTGGGCATCTGCCGGATCTGCTGCATAGTGATGCTGAGGGCCTTGACCTGCTTCTTTTGCTCTGGCGTGACCAAGCTGCCCAGGTCGTGGAAGATGTGATCATGCTTCCCTTGCACCCATGCCTCCCAGGCCTTGGCAGAGAGCACGTGGAACTTCACCTGAGTGCTCAAATTGATGTAGTGGGCGGCCATCCTCAGACCATAGTACCAAGCTCTCTCCAAGGATTGGTGCCCTGGCAGCACTGTTGCTACCACTCCAAGGCGGTAAAGCTCTTGGCCCAATCCGGCATGTTGCACCAAAGCCACCACATAGTGCCTCAATCGTGGGTCCTTGCTCGTGGCGGCTATCCCTATGGTGAAGACCGAGGTGTTGCTCACCTTCATTTCATCCTGCAAAGTCCAGCTGCCCCATGCCTGGACAGCCGCTCCTCCTGTGGCCAGCTCATACTTCGGCAAAGTGAGAAGCCCTTGCGTCCAGAACTCAAGGTGCACTCCATGGTCAAGCTCAAACTGATCCTCAGGACTCAATGGCGGGAATGCCTTGGTCGTCTCCTTGCAAAGCCACAGCAGGTGGAGCGTAGTGGCCTTTTGTCCACAGTGTGGACATATCAGGTGTCGATCACCTTCAGTGTCCGCTACCTTGGTGAACAGAGCTCCTTGATGCCAGGTGGCCAGAGAAGTGCTGTTGCGAGCATTGAGGGTCTTAGTCATGAGTCTCCATGGCCTCCAATCAATGGTGTTCTGAATGTCCTCCAAGTGCTGTCTCTTGTTGATCTTCTCAATTCGTTCCCATCGTTCTGCTCGTTTGAGCTCCTTCACGGAGTGTGTACCAGTCATCTGTCATGTCCAGTCGAAACTCTCGCTGTCCATTATGGCCAGGCTTGGTCCAAACTCCATAGTGAGTGCACTCCCATTTCCTTTCCATGAGGTAACATTGTAGTGCAGCAACTGGGCCCTTGGCGACTTGCCATGGATATTGGGCTTGACTGAGCTTCTCCTTGATGGCTTGCCATGCTCTTTCCAGGCACTTGTGTGTGGCTTCAGGCCAGTTGCCATAGAAGCGTCGATAGGTGCGCACCTGGGCCATGAATGAGCCATAATCCGGATCTTGGTGTCTTTCATGCATGTCGTACAGGATGTCGATGTTGCCTGTTCTTTGGAGGCCAAGCTGCCTGCCCATTGTGTTCCGGAGTTTCCTCCGGACTTGCGGTGCCAGGCCCACAGCCTCATGTCCCCAGGAAATGCCAGCGACTATGCTGCCCTTGTAGAGCTTGAGACGGATGCTTCGCTGCGGGATCTTGAGTGTTGCCAACTTCTTGGTCTTCCTGGATGCTTTGTTTCGGCGGTTTCTCATGGTTTGGATCCGCCGGAGACGGCCCGCCGTGCAGTCCACTCCCAAATCTCTCATCACATCATGTACCCGTGGCCCTTGCTCCGGCAGCTGTTGTTGTAGTAGACGCTTGGCCGTGCTGTTGGAGGCAATGAAGCCCGTCTTTTTCTCAGAGATTTTGAGATTGTCTTCTTCGAGGAGCTTCTTGATATGCTCATAGGCCTGTATTGCGATCCTCACTGCATTTGCCGGATCCCTGTCAACAACGTCGAAGGAAAGATCATCAATCCACAAGTCCGTGTGGAGTTGTGGATACTTTTTGTGGAAGGCCTTCAGGGCATTGTACAGGTAGATCTTGGCTGCCAAGGGTGCTTGAGGGCCTCCCGCCAGGATGCCATTCTCCGTCCAAAGTTGTTGCGATGCCTCTCCTTCCGCCTCCAAGATCCGTCCGCCAAGATACAGCTGCATGGCAAAAGCTGCATGTGTCGGTGGGTAGTTTGAGTCCAACCACCTGTTGCAGAGGGCTTCCAACTTGATGCGGTCATAGAAATTGGACATGTCTAAGAGCACCGAGACAACCGTGCGCTTCATCGAGTTGTGGTGTTCGGTGAGGAAAGCTCTACGCAGGGCCACTTGCAAACACTCAGTTCCTGGGGTTGCTCTCTCCCAGGGGTAATCATCTGCCAGTGTTGTCTGCCACTGTTTGGTGAAAGAGCTACGGAGGCGGCACCATAGCCTGTAGAGAGTGGCGACCAGTGCAATTGGTCGTTCAATGTCAGCTGATTTGGGCAGCAAAGCAATCAAGGATGTAGTCCACTGCTGTGGTATCACTGCATGTGCCTCCAGCTGATGAAACACTTGTGCCAGATCTTGCATGGCTTGGAATGGTAGTGCCTTCAAAAAGTCAAAGCCAATGCCATCAAGTCCCGGTGCTTTTAAACTGAGATGTTTGATCGTGCGCCATATCTGCTTGGGGTGGAGCGGAGGCATGTTCTGCCCAAATTCCGCGCCTTGTCTGATGAGTTCTTGTAACTGAGGAAGATGAAGAGGTTGGTCACGAATTCCCCAGATTTGTCCCCACTGCTGCTTCCTGCTTTCCATCCGCTCTTGTCGTGGTTGATCTTGGAAGGGCCTCAAGTATGCAAGTTCATCTTTCTTCAAAGTGCGATAGAGGCCTCTGCATCCTTTCTGTGCTGCTTTGGTGAGCCACTCTCGGTAGGTTTGAGTCTCCTCATCAATGGCCTGTTGTTGGTGCAGTGATCTCTGTTGTTCGGTGTGCTTCAACAAGACATGTAGATGTTCTTCATCATGTTGCCCCCACAGCATCTTGAACAGCTGGCGGTAGCTGTCTGAGGTGATGTGGCAATCTCCATGCCAATGATCCTCAATGTGCCATGACAGCCTCTGAAGGTGTTGTAGAGAAGGTTCAGCCCATGGATGCTGTAACCTTTGCTGCAAACGGACTTCAATTTGTCCCCAGAAAGCCAAACTGCCACGTTTCCAAATCCAGGGTTTGCTAGGGTCCTGAAGAGGCTTGCGCTGGAGCTGCAGCTGTGTACCCCTGCCAAAAGTGGGCTTGTCAAGGCCTTGTAGCACATATCGTTCTATTTTGTGACAAAGCGCCCCAACTTGTTGTGTTGCTGGAGTAGTGGGTTTGTTCAGCCACTGCACTGGCACTTCAGCATATTCGATTTGATACCATTCTCTGGATGGTTTGGGCAGCTTGGGTGCCGGGCTGAATTTTTGGATCTGTTGAACAGCCACAGGTGCCAGGTCCTGTGTCCAGGTGAAAACCAGCTGCGAATGAGGTTTGAAGGGTACCTCCCAGCAGGCTTTGATGGATAGGTCAGCCACCAGGCTCGTGGAGACCAAAGACCAGTCCAGCTCATTTCCACTGTGACATGTTGCCTCCCCTGATGCCAACACTTGGACCTGAATGGTGCTCATGGTTGTCGTCATGAATTCCTCTGGGGAGATGTTGAAATCACCAGCAATGATAACCTGTTTGGTCATGCTAGTGACAAATGAGATGAGGCCAGCCCAAAGCTGCGAGTTCGTGTGGCCTTGGATTCCTTCCCCTGTCCGAAAGTAGGCCATGACCAGGATGACTTCCAGGTTTGCAAAAGACCATTGAGAAGCATACCACCCACATCCTTCAATCACCTGCTTGTGGATGAAGTGGAAGTGCATGTTGGCCGGATATAGGAGCATGTGTCCACCGTGGGTGCCCCCTTTGAGGCTTTCTGCCGCTGGCCACCCCAATACTCCGAATCCTCGCGCAGCAAACCATTGACTGGTTTTGGCAAAGTCCTCCTGATTGAGGTGTGTCTCAACCAGCATAATTGGTGTTCTGGGCCTCGTGAGCAACCACTGTCGGACTGGTTGGCCAAGCTGTGTGACATTTGCAAAGGCAAAGTTTATCCCCACCAATTTTCTCTTCTTGTTGGGCGGCTTGTCATCAGTCGGTGCTATGCTTCCACTGGGAATTTCACTCTGGATGTCTGCTGGAAGGAGTTGAACTGAAGGGATGGCCCATACCTGCCGCTTGATGCTGTCTGTGAGCTCAGGAATAGGCCTAGGGTAGGACACATCGTCGACTAGCCAGAAAACTCCTCGGTAGACAAAGATCGCATAGTAGTGCCCTTGTTTGTGTTGTTCCCCTGAGTGACACAAGAGGCCAATCAGGGAGTACTGCTCCGTTTTTGTCATATTTCCGTCCTCAGTGAAGGGAAGGTTGAAGATCGTTGGCACATTCAGGATCTGATGGTGCTTGGTCCACTCTCCATCTCGCAACTCATAGCGTCCAATTTGGCCTACCCAAAGGCCTCTGCCATCAGCCACTTGCCCTTCTGCCGTGTTTGCCCATTCTGCAATGAGCTGCTCAAGTTCCTGTTCGTGATCCGTCCACGGAGAGATGAGGTGGATCGGAAAGGATTCTCTTCGATGCACCTGTTGCCTGTAGTCCACATGGTAGTAGCCTTTGATCACCTTGTCAGAGTTGGCAATCCTCGCCAAGTCCATGAGGAAGTGTGATGCATCATCTTGTACCTGGTCATCAAAGGTCTGCCAGAGCTGTTGCAAAGTCGGCAGGTTCCATAGCTGAGGGCCTCCGAGGAAGCTGCCCGCCCAGGACCACAGCCGAAAAGGTGCATTGGCAAAGCACCGATTTCGGTAGTTCCCTGTGCGGCGTTGGAGGTTCTGAAGGACATAGTCCAAGGTCGACTGGTCTGATGAAGGAGGGTCCTCCACCAGGATCATGGTTTCATCATCAGCTGCAGGCTCATGTTCTGCCATGTTGCCTGCACCCCCACAAAAACTAGGAACAGCTAAAGGCCGCTCCTGCAAAGTCAGCAGCTCTTCATCCGCTGACGCCCCAAAACCACAGGTGATCTGCACCTGTGTCTGCCCCTGTTGGTCTGAGCCAAAGTGCACATGTCCGTCAGGTAAATTTGCATCTATCTCCCCAAGATGCCTAGCCGAAGACGCCCATGTGGTTTCCCCTTGGTTTGCCATCTCATGCTTTTGCAAATTGTTACCCACACTTCCTTCTTTTTGCTGCCGTTTCCTCAATCTGCCGTGCAAAATCCGTGACCTGCTCTGCAGTGGCTTGTACACCGACTTTGGCCAGGATTGTCATCAGCTTTTCAGGTGCTAAGGTGAAAGCATCTTCTTCAGCGGCAGCTTCAGTCTTCTCTTTCTCAATCTGCTGGTTGTACAGGTTCGTAGTGTCTTGTAATTCTTTTTGAGCTCCTTCAATCTTTGCCTGCATCTCCTTCAGCTCAACCAGCAGGGCTGGGTATTGAGCTTTGACTGCATCAGCTTTGTGCTGTAGTGCAGCTTTCTTTTCAGCCAGCTGTTTCAGCTGTCCCACAGATTGCTTGAGCTTTGTGGCTAGGGTGGGTTCAGGTTTATCCAGCTCCACCAGCTTGCCCACTGCCTGCTTGAGATCACTTGGCAAGCTTTCCAAGTGCTCCTTGATCAAGGTCGGCAAGTCAGGAGGTGCTGGAGGGGCTAGTGCCTGCAGTCCAATGGCCTCACATTGGGTCTTGAGGGCCGTGGGCAATGTCTCCCAATGTTCTTGGACTGCTTTTTGTAGGGCATTGAACTTGACCTTAGATTTCTTGGGTCTGTGGCCTCCTGCTAGTCCTGGTGGTGGTTCCAAGAGAGCCTGCTTGTAGGTCCGGACCGGCCATTTGTGACCTGTGTGGCTGAAATTCCACTGCGCCCAGTGGGTCTTTTTCCTGCCGGCCTTGAGGTCTTGTAGCCCTTGTCCTTGCCATGCAGTGCCACATTGTCGACAGGTCAGGGTGTGATCTCTCACCAACCTGTCCTGCCAGATCCAGCTGCGGCCACAGCTTTTGCAGACCAAGTATGGTCTCTGCATCGGTCTGGTACTTCTCCTTCTCCCGAAAGATCTCCTCTTTGATCGCCACAGCCGCGCCCTTGCGCCGCGTGAGCCGGTCTTGTATGGGCCCGGCTTGATGCTGAGATGGCCTTGAGCCATATGTATATAATATATATATATGTATTGTGTATATATATATATGTATATTGGTATAATCTTGGATTTTTGTTGCATGAAAGCCTGTGTCTCACGATGCACCTGCAATATAATCTTGTATGTATATATATATATATATGCTAGCCCCCCCCCCAAAAAAAAGAAAACTATGTTTCTGAGTGCTGGTGTGCAGTTGGTAAGCATATTTGTTCATTTAACTATGTACTACAAAAATGTCCAAATCCATAAGGTTATATGTTTACTAAACAGTTCTTGGATGAAGTAATCTAATTGATTGCAACCCCCATGCAAAGACATATGTCTTGTTTTTTGGATGTGAATTGTACTGCTCTTATTGAATGCAGTTGAGCAAGTACATGATAATCAGAAGGCAAAGAATTGCAAACCCTAAATAACTAAATTCAAGTTTAATTCTAACTAAACTTAAATTCAAATCTATTCAACTCTACTCTACCTTCCATATTCAAATTCAAATTTGAGTCTATTTCAATTGTTTGTAAATTTTATTTTGATTCAAATGTCTATCACTATAGATTCTAATTTACTTGGGATTCAATGCAAGCCTAATTTTTATTTGCTTTCAAGCTAATTCTAACTTCATTGCTATACAAGTCAGATTCAATTCTAATAGTGTACTCTTTTTCAATTTAGTTTAATTTGAGTGAAATTATGTTCAATTAGGATCATTTTCTATTTAAATTAGAAGCACGTTGCAGATTCAAATCTGGATTCAGGTTTGAATTTCATTAGATCTAAAATATCCAAACATAATTAGAATTAAAATAGAAATGAGTAAATTGGAATAAAAACTGAATTAGAATTTGCCTATACAATGAAGTTAAGCTAAGTAGACTTAAATTAGAATTCAGTTAGGCTCAACTTAGGCTTAAAGTAGAACTATGTTACATACTCAAATTAGAATCCATTTAAAGTTCAATTAGGCTTCAATTAGACTCAACTTAGAAATTTAAATGGAAATACAAGTGATTTTAAATTGGAATAAGAATTGACTTAGAATTTAGTTAAATTGTATGTGCACTAAAATTCATAGAAGTAAATTAGAGTTGAATTAGTTGATAATTAGAATTGAATGAGGAAATGTCGGTAATCAGTAATATTCCAGGAACAAAATGTACTTAGTGCAATTTTGTCACTACCAGAGAAAGCCAGAGAATGCATTCCTGCCCAAAACCAAGATCCCAGATCCAAGATTTGCACAGATGTCTTGTGGAAAATCTTGGATTTGGGAACATCCTGCCCAAACCAAGATCCAAGATCCAAGATTTGCACAGAAGTCTTGTGGAAAATCTTGGATTTGGGAACATCCTTTATCACTGTATCAATCCAAGATTTTAGCCAGGAGTCTTGTGGGAATCTTGGATCTTGGATCTTGGTTTATCCAAGATTTTAGCCAGGAGTCTTGTGGGAATCTTGGATCTTGGATCTTGGTTTATCCAAGATTTTAGCCAGGAGTCTTGTGGGAATCTTGGATCTTGGTTTATCTAAGATTTTAGAAAGGAGTCTTGTGGGAATCTTGGATCTTGGATCTTGGTTTTGATCAAGAATGCATTCTGAATGCATTGAATGCATTCTGAATGCATTCCTTCCAAAGTGGACAAACAAGTCATGCAACCTACGTGCACAAAATATATATGTGGTACCCCAAAAACTAAGGTCCAAAAGGCCGCCAAAATAGGCACAAAATATTGCAAATACCAGCAAAAGTGAGGTGAACATAGGTTAGTTTTGGGGGGGTACCATATATATATATAAATATATCAGGACTTCCAACGGGTGTCCAATGGAGACCTGTAAGTAGGGTCGCGATTCACTGCATGGGCAGTGCACGGACCTTAACAAAGGAGCTCACCACGTTCATGGACCCTGTCCAGTCTAGCTAGCTCTAGCTCTAAGCTAGCCTATTCTTAGGCACTCTATTAAGCACAGCTATATAGGACTGTGGAACATCACCATCTTTGCCAACAAACGTTAGTTCATTTTGATCAATTGGTCTGATGGCCATCGGATGGCCATCCATCACGGCTCCAAACAGTAGGTCAGTAGGACAATCTCAAGCCCAAGAAAACACCCAACTTCTTCTCCAAACTCAAGGCTGAACAATATTAGCTCACGGCTGGGTGGGGCCTCACAACCTTCGCACGGCACCAGCCAGAGCGAACGGGCTTCGTCGACACCCCACGTGATCGCCGCACCGTCCTGCGAAGACCAGGAGCGAAAGCGATTCTTCAGGCGACCTTCGAAGGGATTCGTCACCTGTCGGAGAACGGAGCAACGTCCGACCGTGCACAGAGTGTGTGGGGGAGTGGGTGTGTTGGAAAGAGGGTCGAAAAGGGCTCGGCTGGTTCTGGTATTTTGAGGAAGAGCCTCTGTTTCCCTCGCCGAAACGGAGAGATTTTGGGATTTCTCCTTCACAGCGGTTGCGGTCTGGGTGGGCTGGTGGCCTCCTTTGAGCCCCTCTTTGGAGCAACCCTTGCAAGCTCGCCGAAGAAGAAAACGAGGAATCTGATCCCTGTCTTCTAGAAGCAATGACTATATTTGGCACCAGCCAAGTAAAGGATGTTCCTCTTCGGGTTTCTCAATTTTTTTAATTGTCTTGGACTTCCAGGGTGTGGGTTCCATGAGAATGGTCGTACTCGTGGCGAGTTGGTTGCAGTCCTTGCAAACATGGGGAAACTTCAGGAGATGTTGACAAAGGAACGACAGTTGGTGCAGTCACACTTTCAGTTTCAAGCCTTAACGGTAGCGATAATGGCATCATACTAGATTGTCAAACCTCGAGTTGAATTCCACGCGGTGAAACTAGATTCGTGAAACTAGATTCGATTGGAGCCTTACACATAAATTCTAGATGACCCCGCAGGCGCAGTGTAGATGTTCTCTGCAAGAACATATCGAAATACATCGATACACACTATTCCTGCTGTCTCATCTGAAGCGTTTCAGGTTTGCACTGCGTTGTATCATGGTCCAAGCCTTGGCTTTCTCCTCATGCAGCATCGAGAAGGATGTAGACCAATGCCTCCAGGTGTCCAATGACTGCAGACCATGACTAGAAGAGTTCGAAGACATCAGACATGTTAATCCAGTCCTGTGTATGTATTTGTTTAATCTTATTGATCTATCTGGCTGTTTGAAGATCGACCATCGACTCATAGAAAATAAGGAAGAAGGGGGGCACACCCGTGGTCCAGGGTGCCACGATGCTTGCGTCCAAACATCTCAAGGAGAGCATAGGAATTCTTCAAACGTCCGGTGTTTTTTTTGAGGCATTGAAACTCGGGAAGAAGGGAGAGACACTCCCTGGCATCATGGAAGACTGCAAGACCGTGGAAGACGGGAAGATATGGTGCGGGGAAAAGTGCACAAATAAGGGCACCAACTCACCGACCGATTTGTGACAGAAACCTGTAGGGTCCCAAGATGTACACTCGGGTCCGAACACATCACATGGTTACATGGATGGCATGGTCCCGAAAGGAAGATGACATTTCCTTTGGAAACAGTTGGTGCCATCCACGTAACCATGTGATGTGTTCGGACCCGAGTGTACCAACAGTGATAAGTTTGAAGCAAAAGGCCCACAGGCACCAATCACCTTGCACCACCACCTGTTGGATTCGTCATAGGGAGCGCACGGGATTGTCTCAGCACAGGCTGCAGATCTTCATCTGCTTTCATTATTCTGAGATACACGCACAAAAGCTTCCGTATTCAGCATGATCGGGAACCCAGACTGTCATGACACCTGCAAACACCCATCCTCCGAACTCCTCTCCCCTTACCCCAAGCCACTCCGTACACTCAGGAAGATTAACATGGAACCTGAAAATTGACCTTTGGAAGACTATTCCTCTACAACCCAGTGGTTGTCAGGTTCCATGTTAATTTTCCCGGATGTAGCTTCTTTACATCCCATCCCTTCCACCTTCCCTCTGCTGTTCTGCGCCCTCCACCGACCTCTGATCCCTCGGACTTCGCGCCGCGCCTCACGGGAGGCACTCGGACTTCGCGCCGGAGGACCTGGTCGAAGTCGAGGCCCCTGAAAAATCGGTGCAAACCTCGGAAGCGCCGAAAGGCCGTGGCAACGAGACGGGTCATGGAGAAAAAAACGGAAGAAACGAAGAGAATCTTCAGATGCAATCCCTTCTTTGGGCGTTTTACATTTTGTGTAGCAGGCTTTCAACATGACTGCCTTTTTCCAACATTCTACACTTGCTGGTGTTGAGGGCCGTGTTTTTTGGTGCTCGTGTCCATCCCAGCGGCTCGGAAGCGCCTGTTCAGAGTTTGGATAAATCTCTTTGGGATTAATTTTACAGTAGCAACCCCCTGATCTGCACCCCGTTATGATGCGCGGGAGGGACTGGTCGGTTCTCATGAAGCATTCTGATGCATCCTTTTGGGAAAAATAGAGGGGTCGATTTGGTACCATACGGTAGCCTATATTTGTTGTTCACTTGGAGGTATCAACTCTATTAGTTCGTCCAACCAATAGTAAAAGGCCATCTATATCCATCTATGGGAAACATTGTGAGGTTTCCTCCCAAGCCTTTTGGCTGTTCACTGGACCCCAGACCAACATTGGAGCCCGATGAAGGCTGAGACCTCGTTTCCAGCAGTCCTCCAGAACTTGAAGCCAGCTACCGCCCTCCAGACATCATATCCAAGGGCCCAAGAGCACTGATGCCAAAACATCCTCTCTCAAAACATCCACCGCCCAAATGGCCTTGAACCCCAAGAGCGCTGGCGTTAAAACAATTACAGGGTACCTATCCCCCAGGATAAATGAATCTTTAAAACACGTTGATCATTGATCATGGGACTGTTGGACTGACAAGCCCGCTACCTACAAGACCCTGCACTTCTGTGCAGCTTCCCTCTTGCAAGTGGTGGGAGACTTCCAGATCATTCGCTGATGTACTTTCCAATGCCAGGGTCTTCCAGGGTCTTGAAGTGTCCTTCTACCATCTACCTATCAGAGTTGCGATACTCCACTGTGATCCACACTCCCAATGCCAGCCACATCTGAACCAGCTCCGCCGATCATCGTCCACTACCCTCCCTTTTGGCCCAAGGCGCGCACGTCCGAAGTCCGATCTCTCCCCAGGCGCTTGGCCGGATCCCGCTGCATCAGTGCCACGATGAGCTGCTGGCACTTCAGCGAGCAGCGGGCCGGCGCGGACAGCGAGGCGGCCACGATGTTCCGAAACAACGTGTCTCGGTCGCGGCCTCAAGGTCTGGGAATAGCAGTTGCTACCGCGGGGGGTTGGGTGGGGATTGTGATTGCTGGGTGTGTTGCTGTGGGACAATAACGCTAATGTTACATGTGAAACATGTTGTTAAAAGGTATGTGGGGGGTGGGGGGGGGTAATGACGTTAATCGTTAATGTTAGGCGTGGGGGTTGTTCAGTTCTGCAAGGCAACATTACAAACATTCACGCTGGCTTGCTGGAAATCCATGAAAAAATGGTTGCCAGCCAGTGTCACTAGCACACACAAATTCAATCATTCTGTGAACCCGCAGCTGATCCAATGTGTCCGCAGCTGGCAGTACAGAAATCTTGCAAAGGATGAGCCGGTGGAACACTTGGCAAACACGTTGCTCAACTTCCTGAAAGAGTGATGACATTACAAAAAAATTGAGATGTCGCATAAAGTTTGCCAGGCAATAAAAAAAAGAACTCCGCAATCTGCATTGTGAACACATTCCAACCTTCAAAGCCTGACGCCTGAGTGGAATCGATCCCTTGTTTTGTAAAGGAGGGTGTTGTCTTCCACACGTCAAACACATATTGTTATTACATGTTCCGTTTTGATGGTGACCCCCATTCAAGGGTGATTTTCCTTAGAATATACCTTGAAACCATGCCCCATGTATCCTTTTTGGGGAAGCACATGTTATCTCAACCAGCTGCTGAGGCTACAGAGCGCGAATCCACGCGGCGTGGCAGCCATATACCGCAGCTGGGCGGCTGTAGTAGGGTGGTGAGCCTTCGATGAACTCGTACAAAAGCCTGAGTTCTGAGCACAGCTGAGCAAGTCGTGGAGCGTCTGAGAGAGCGCAGGCGACAAACAAGACTCCAAGAAACTGCAGGTGACTGGCATTTTTTGGGGTGGATTGAGGTTCAATGTAATTGATGTAGTAGTAGTGGTGGTAGTAGTGGTGGTAGTAGTAGTAGTAGTAGCAGTAGTAGTAGTAGTAATCGTCGTGGTCGTCGTTGTTGTTGATGATATTCATATATGGAGCGTTTTAGGAGGGTGTTCCATGCTTTCAGTCGAGAAAAAGCTGCTGCAAACCAGGTCGCCTCAACAAAGCCAAAACAGCACTGACACTGGGAACTATAGATCAAAAGGATTTCCTTGAGACAGTTGCGGAACTTTAAGGTATCAGTACAACTATAGATCTACTCTAGCATCAGTATGTCGTTTGCACTGCCCAGACTCTGCCACATGGACATCACAACTGTGGTTCCTGACAGCAAGGCTTTCACCACTGACGGGTAAAACCTGATCCGCATCCGTCTGTAATGGGGGCAACTACACGTACAGCACTGTACATGCCAGATGGTGGTACTGTAGGACTCTTCATGTTGCATCATTGAACCATGTTGTCATGTTGGCTGCGGCGAGCACTCATTGCAATGGACATCCCAAAGTTCGGTGAGAGTAATGGTCATCTTCCCCAACTGAGTGGCCAACACGCAACCACACGAGCATTTCTCACGCACAGATGCCACGCGTTACGCAGCCGTCTGGGTGAGTCTGCGAAGCTGGGATGATCCAATGCCAAAGAGCTGCAAGCTCATCACGGATCAAGTATATTGCTCTGTTTGGTTTGAAGACAACGCTCACAACAGCATCATCTAGAGCGAGCCCCACATCCGCCAACATCTCGTCATCGCCCAGCAAATGGTCTTCGATCACAATCTCCACCATTGTATTTCTGTGAGCAGTCTTGTCCAATAGCTGCCGTTGATTGATCAGTGTCTCACCATGGCTGCTCTACGATCGAGCAGGAATTAATCTGAGTGTGATGCCAAAAGACATGTCTTCTAAGTTTGCTTGCCAAAGTTGCTTGCTTGCATTGCATTTTGTGCTAGAGGCTAGAGTCATGTTATATGTTGTGAGTAGGTAGAACTGATAGTTACTACGACGGGCCCCCACAATAAAAAGAATACAAATAAGCGTTTACCCAACAAATCCCGTCCTCAAGCAAATCCAAAGGCACACCTCAAAAAAGTCTCCCACTCACCTTCAACTGGACCGTTGTTTCTTCATGTCATCTCAAGCTCACCTCACTCCCCACTGCCCACTCTCTCACAGCACCCTCCGAGTCAGTCGAACTCGTCTACTCCAAGCCACACACCCAGGCCATACAGGTCCACGGTGCGGCCATGGCCTTGACGGGACAAAATCTCTGGCGCCAGGTAGGCCACGGAGCCACAGAAGGACCTCAACATGTCGGACCGGCAACAGGGCGTCGGCCCGGAAAGGTCTTAGACAGATGCACTTGTTCCTACTAGCTTCTTGTTACTACTAGTAAGGCACTTGTTACTAGTAGCGACGCACTTGTTCCTACTAGCTTCTTGTTACTAGTAAGCTCTTAGACTACTAAACCACAGATCTTCCTGGGGTAACTTGCGAAAACTCTCAGTCCACTATACAAGCGAAGTAGGCAGCGGCAACGGGATGGAAACGGGATCGGATGGATGGCGACTGTGATGGGTGTGAGCGTGATTCGAGCCAGGCGTCTTAAATGTTGACCAGGGGAATGTTAATGAGTTGTCAATCGATACTCCTGCGCTTTCCTGCAGTTTGCTGGAACTGGAAGTCAATCTCCACTTTGCAAAACATCCGGTGAATCAAAAAAACTGGGCAGCTCCTGCTGTACACACAGAAAAGTCGAATACCCAGCGATGCGAGTGGCTGCCTACCTGTTGACGTATGCAGCTACAAGCACAAGAAGACATGCGAAGAAACAACCGGGGAGGTGCTTCGCTTCCAGGACGGATCACGACGGCCTCTTTGAGTTGTTCAGCCAGCCGAATCTTGTTGCTCTGCTGTTTGCTTCGCCAAAAAAAGAGCAAGAGGGCCACCTGACTTCCCTTCTACATCTGTTAGAGTTTTCATGAGGGGAAACCATGGGAAACCCATAGATTTGGAACCCTCACAACGACGAACCAAAAAAAGAGAGCACTTTTCCCAAGTGCTCAAATATTCAGTTCCGCTGGATCGACCCCAACACATCACTTCGAGATTGTCAGTCTTGCAATCCAGTGATTGAACTTCCATGGGACGGCCGCCCCGCGTATCAACTCACCCAAGGCACTTGGTGCCGTAGAGCGCATCGACGCCCTCCTTGGAAAGGCCAAAGTCCGTAAGCACCGCGTGGCCGTCCTCGTCCAGGACGATGTTCCTCAGGTCGTTTTGAGGTCAGACCGAAGTTCCTCAGTCGTTCCTCCCATTGGGTGGTCCGAGCTGGGGAAGTTGGAGTTGTGTTCTCCAATGGTGACAAACACCACAAGCAGATCCTTCTAAATTAACGGGTAGTCTGTGATCGTCAGCATTTGCTGCCGATTGGTGTTTCAGTGTCTGAAGAACATGTCAGGACTGGCAGCTGGCGGATCCAGTCAGCACTAAATGACCGTACTGAGCCCCTTAAAGTTGCTGAAAAAGTTTTAAAATAGAATATCTATTTTTGTTGCTGTCATTTGTCTTGTTGCTCCATATCACATTTGTCACGTGCATCGTTGCGACTCCACAGCAGTATCTCAGATATTCAAGACATCAAACACACATGTGAGATACAATGCACGTCGGGCAATCGGGGTAGCCAACTGTCCCTCACGTTTAAAAAGAAAAGCAAATTGCACACACAAGGCCCAACTAACATCTAGGGGAACTGGATACTACATCCAAGAGTGCAACATCCCTGGCTGAACCCCACTTCAACGCATGGTGCTCTTTCACCTGCACTTCGACCACTCCAGAAAGAGTTGTGTCTTGTGCTTCTTGCTTCTGGTGCGCAGTACTTGTCTCCTGGCGTGAAAGCCCCAAGACATGGCGTAAAATGGACTTGACTCCCAAGGCAAATCAGGACCACCATGGTTTCTTCCTAGTGAAAGCGCTACATCTAATGCCCTATGAACTGACGCAGCAGGGCCTGGTCTACCCGTGACATCCACGGGCAACCGGGCAACCCAGCATCCTCAACACCCCGCTTTGTCATGTTGAGACATCCTCGTGAAACTGGGCATCCCGCCCTCCCATCTCGAACAAATATGGCAACAACGTGAAAACACCTTTCACTCAGCACTCTTTCAACAAGGCCTCGTGAACTGCGTTCAATCAGACTCATATACAATATCATATATCACTGGAATATACTGGAATCCATTTCTCCTCCAGCCGATGTCCCGCCGATCGGCCTTTCGTTATCAAACAAAAGCCTCTCGCGGCGAGGATCTCAGGCTTCAAATCTCGGTAGACCACGTTCCGCTCGTGGAGATGTTCAATGGCCAGTAGGACCTCCGTTTCGTCTCCGGTGCGGAAAGAGGTCGGTGGAAAGTTTCGACAAAGAACCAGCTGTTTGGAGCTGCTTGGATGGGGTCTTAGGAAGCGAATGGCATTCTATATACCACTGGTTGCAGTTCAGTTGTTGAGGTCTGTCAGTAGCAGGCAAGTCCCGTAAATGGTCACAGTCAGGCAATCAGTTGATAGAAATTGAAATCAGCATCACTGTTGCCTGACAACGATTGACTCACTCACCTTCTCTTGTTTCGTCTCCTTCTTTTTCGTCCCGAAAAGCGTGGCAGGCCTCGGCGGTGTAGAGCTTTGCCAAAGCTTCCGGCAAGTGCCCTTCACGTTGGAGCAAGGCCGACACGTTGCCACCCGGGTAGTACTGCAACACCAGGACCAGACCTCGACTCCGAACGGCCACGTCCCCAAACGAGTCCGGACGTTCCGGGTCAAGCACGTAAGAACTCACCACGGGGGTCGGCGGCGATTTCGAGTCAGTTGGGGAGACACTGAGGAGGCACCGACATGGTGAACGTATATAGGTTTTGGCGCAAAACCTTAGTCTTACAAAGGTTGCTAAAGCTTGGTTTGCTGAGCAGGCCCCCTTCGATCCAAACACCTGAAAAACCCACATCTCTCCTGAAGCCTTCAGATCAGATACCAGTGGAATCACAATGACATACTAAACGCCCTGGCTTGACAAAAGAAGGCCAAAAGAGCTCCTGAAAAGCAACGTATGTCGGTAGATGTATCGTCATGTCTTGCTCTTTAAGGAGCTGCCGTGTGCACGACTGATGTCACTTTCAATTCCACCGCAGAGCGGCAAGGACGCTCTTCATCTATACCTGTACTCAATTATAGTGGGTGTCAACCTACCCTACCCCCAAATTTATTCCAACAGGCAACGCACAGCTGATGATTCATTACTCTTCAGCAGTTCCCCGCTTCGATCCACCTGCCCCGCTGTGCGTGATCCAAAGCGACAGCTTGGTGTCTGAAAAGCATGGTGAAGTCGAACCTGGCAGCGGCGCGAGCGCTCAACGCCTCCGAGCGGTCCGAGCGAACGGGGATGCGATCTCGGGGCCCCATGCGTCCGAGCGGGTCGGAGCGTCGCTCGGGACTCTTGAGTCGGGTCGGGTCATTTTGCCGTGTGGGAGTCTTACCGGCGTCTGGGTGGTTTTGCGTCCTCTTCCTACAGCAAGTTGGGCATCCTCGAAACTGAGCAACTGAGTGACGAAAAATACTTCCACCCATGTCACCCAGCCCAGGGAATTTTGGCATCTCCGAGGCCCAGCAGTTCACGGTGCTTGCATGGTGGAGTCTTGCATTGGTGAGTTCATCCCCCGCTTATTTTGAGTGATGCTGTCTCAACAGGGACTCCATCTGACAATCCTCCAAAGTTGGGGTTCGCTGAGCATTGAGCATCCCAAAATATCCCAAGCCCACTGCGCCAGGACACGATGAAGGGATGTCGGATGTACGAGAGCAGGTTTCGCTCTGTAAGTGCGTAGCGCATCAGGTTCCGGCCAATGATCCTAGAGTGGCGCTGGATCAGGTTCCGGTCTTGTCGCGAGACGGGAAGTCCAAGCCAATGTGAAGACACTGACACCTATACTAACACCCTCCAACAGGCTGTTAGTTGAGGGTTGTTGGACCCTAACAGGTCTCAATTGGTGACCTATCGGAGGGTCCTGGTACCCTTTTCAACAAGTTTACACGGCATCCCGACATTTCTCCTCGCATCCCAGGATCCCAGCTCTTTTGCAGCTATAAGGCTATAAGTATTCTTGAGTAAATGGCTTACCCTCGATAAACAAATTGGGCGGTGGGCCTATTTCAACCCCCCAAAAAAAGTTCCTCCTTTCCGGCAAGGTCCAGCCTTACCTGCAACTACCCTCGAAGTCCGGTCTCAGCTCAGGTCATTTGAAGTGTTGAAGTGCTAGTTGCGTAAGACCAATCTGCGATGACCTGAAGGAATTCTTCATCTTCCATAGTAGAAACAAGTGCCAGTTACTAGTAGTAACAGGTGCCTTACTAGTAGTAACAAGAAGCTAGTAGAAACAAGTGCCACGCTACTAGTCACATCTCCAAATCCCAACTCCTGCCGCACGGACCGGACTCGACGGACCGGTAGACTAGACGAGGCGCTTGTTCTTCCGCAGGACCTTCATCGCAAAGATTTGCCCCGTGCTCTTCTGCGCCACCTGGAAGACTTCGCCAAAGGACCCGCGGCCCAGCCTGAGGTGCCGGCCGGCAGGGCCGAGGCAGCCGATGCCGGGCACCGGAATTGGAAAATAGGGCGCTGAAGGGACAACTTCAACTTGCTTGCGGAAATACCCAGTTTGAGCATGTTTGAGCCACCATGAGCCGCCTGAGCACTCATCAGACGGGCCCAAGGTATGCCCAAACCATGTTTCGCAAGTCGATCCATGCCAAACAAAGATCCTTTGAGGAGCGCTTCGACCGAGCCACAAGGACAAGATCCGGAAGGACTTCGGCCCCACGACCTCGTCCGAGCTCCTCTCCTGCGACCGGCGCGCGACGCCACCGACCGGGCGCGGTTGGCCCGGTCGAATCGCTGAATTCGTCCGTCTCAATTGACTGAGAAGAGTGTTTTTCTGCACCACCTCGGAGGGACAGAAACTGTGTACAGTTCAAAGGATTTGGATAACCTTCCATCCAACCAACCTGAAAGCAAAAAACCATTCGACGCCATGTCCGAGCTAGTTGACACCCCACTGGATCCTGGTGAGTTCCTGTGGGTTTGCTCATCCCCAAACCTGCAGCTTCGTCCTGCAGCTTCATGAAGCGCTTTGCCCGCACCTCCCGCCGCGCGCGGAGATTGCGGAGCGCGCGGCAGGTGCTTGGGCGACTGCAGTGGTCGCCCTGGAGCCTCGGGAAAGCGAGGAAAAGAGGAAGGCGAGGAGAAGCAAAGATGAAAACCCTTTAGCTCCGAAAGGTGGAGCATGGTTCAAGAAGCAGTTGGTCGAAAGCATTTGTTTCACTCCCAACTCGAGTTTTTTGGGTGTGCGCTTGCCACCCACTTTCCGAGACCTCCAGCAAGACGTGAGCGGTGTGGGCGTTCCCTTCCTCCGCGTTCGCCCAGGGACAGGCGTTGCACCGCGTCGACGCGGCTGTTCCGCAGCAGGACGTTCTGGAAGAGGCTTCGACCCGCATACTGGTCCATCGGCTCCCAACACCTCAGCTCCCCACCTGGTCGCTCCAGATGTCGGCAGAAACCGTCCAGTCAGTCAGACGTGTTAGCCTTCGCTCGGCGGACATGGGGTGCCTCCGAGTCGCAGTCAATCTACCAACCATGGCTGAGTTGCTGTTAGCTGATTCGTGTCGAGAAGCAAACATATTCAAGAACCCCAGGGTTTGTATGGCCCATGAAGTCAACCTGGTTGGCGTCATTTGCAGTACCAACTTGTTAATAAAGGGAAACAAGAAAACCACAACCAGTTTTGCTGGCTTTGTTGACAGTTTCTTGCTTGAGCACGTTCCTTGAGATCGTCCGTCTTTTTGGATTCGTGTTACAAAGGCGACCCTTGTCCCTCTCTTCCACTTCGGCACTGGAAGCTGCTCGAAGAAGAGGCCACACTGGAGGCCATGTGCTGGAAGGAGAGCCTGGTGCCGTGACCGCTGAGCGTGACAGGACCATGCGCAGCAGGTGAAATGAGTCCAAAGCGTTGTGGGTAGGATTGATTGGGTCCACCCCACTTGATTTTTAAGAATGAGAAGCATGCATCTTCTACCGATGTCAAGCTCAAAACTCGCAGCTTCAACTCAAAACATTGGACTTTCAACTCAAAAAGAATCCAATGCATTCAAAAGTGTATCTTCAGGTCGTGTCTTAGACGGGGTTGTTTTGTCCTCGGCTCACGGAAACATTCTGTCTGCATCATCCAGCTTTCTCTGCTTGGTTTCATCCCCCCTCCACTGACACCCCTCGATGATCCAGATGAATGTTCCTCGGGTCATCCAAATGTTCCTCTGGCACATGACAAAACACAAAACCATGACATACCACGACCCTCTGCCCTGCTCTCCAGGGCGCGCAGTGGTAGCATCCAGGGACACCTCGACCGGGCGCTGTCCGAAGTTGTTTCCTCGGAATCCGCAGAATGCGCGAAGGCTGAAGAAGGAACGGGAAGACCACGGACATGTTGGACCCCACCTGGTGTGGCTCAGTCTTTTTCTCCACGCAACCAGTGAAAGCGGTGGAAAGACTTCTTCGCCCGTGCTGCTTCTGAAGAAAACAAGCGGCTCAACCCTAAAAGTTTGGTAGAGGACCAGAACTCATGAGATCCCTCGGCCACATGAGGACCAGAACACGGGCCTCTTGAGGCCGAGAGAGGGGCGTCTCATCGGCCGCTCTGAGGAATCGAAACCTTTTCCACCAAGGAAGCCAGGATTTGGCACCTGTTGATCTATGGCTCAACCATCTCTCACCTGATCATCCTTATCATAGCCAACAACAATATCTCCAAATGTCGGGCTTCGCCCCCTAAAACTGTCGCTTGCTCCAACCTTCGGGGGAGTTTGCTATCCCCAGACGGAGGCAGGGCGAGGGTTTGGAGCCGGCCGTTGAGGAGAAGCTTCTGACACTGTAGAGCTCCGGAGCATTGGCCAGGAGAAAGTTCACCAAGTGCGATTGCCCGTGCTGCGCCGCCAAATGCAGCGCGGTCTCTCCTTGATCAGCTTGCAGAGACACATCGCAGCCGTTCCTTCGAGCGAAGACGAAGACTCTTCGGCTTTCGAAAGGCGGTTGGCTGTTGTTCAACATGGACACTGTGACAAGTCGGATGTCCAACTCGCTCGGCCTTGTCGAATGCTACAGAATCCGTTGGATGAAAATTCTCGACCCCTCCGAAGCCCCTCCAAAGCCCCTGTAATGTGGAGCTTGGACCCGAAAAAAAAAGCATCCAACGGTCTGAGCTGTTTCTTGGCGCCACCCAAAGGGATAAATCGGATCTCCAAACCTCTGATGAAACCTTGCAAAGAAGCATCTGCGCCTCAGGCCATCAACGGTCGAGCTGATGCTCCCACAGTGCAATCGACTGACTGGGTGTCTCAAATGTGCAAGGTCAAACCCGCCAGTGTTTCTCTTTTGGAACAGAATAGTCGATCAAACGATCTTTTGGAGCAAATCTTTGCAAGAGATTGAAAAAGATTAGTTAATCAAAGGATCTTCACTCACCATGTCTTTCTCTGTTTGGAGCTCAAACCCAGTGAGACAAAGCCTGTTCACCCTGCCTGTTCACTTCACAGGCCTTTGCTTCCGCCTCGACTAAGTCAGACCAGTTGTCTTTAGAACTTACAAGAGTTGCCTAAGTTGCCTGATGGAACATTGATCAATGGTATTGTTCGAAATTGTCCGATCAATGGTATGTATGTTTCTTTGAAAAGACAACAGTTGCCTCTAATGTCTTTTCAAGAAAAATGATCAACTACCACAGGGAGGGGTCATGCTCCCAGTCCATCCTTGCGACCAGTTGCCTGATAAATACTCCAAAAAACGATGATCCATGGGCTTCAATGGGATGCTTGTGCAGTAATCCGTCCAAAATATGCCTTAAATCATCCAAAGATCGAAAATATGGGGGGTCGATACTTTCATCCAAACGGCTTATTCCTTTTTAACACCCCTCTTTGAACCACGGCTCTGTAGCAGCAAGTCTGCTAGCTCCAGATGCCCATGCCGGCAGGCCAGGTGGAAAGGCGTGAATCCTCAGGTCGACTCGGAGCGGATCCGAGTCGAACGTCTCCTGTTCTAAATGGAAATCCATTCAGAACAAGGGGAGGAACGAGGAACCTCCGGAAGCAGAATCCGACTCCTGTGGCATCAATGTCCCTGAAAAGGAGACGCTTCAAGCTCGATCAAGTTCGTTGGTTCTGTTGGTGGATGTGTCGCCGGCTTGGTCCCTGAAAAAACTGCCAAGATTCCCGAGTCTGTCTGAGCATCAATCTTGGCACCCAAAGAGAGGAGGGCCTGGCAACATCGAGGTTCGTCGAGGCCGAGGCCGAGGCCTCTTCTGCATCGTCGCGGCGGCGAGTCAAAATGAACACACCAGCAGTGGGAGGTCAACCCCTATAGAGACAGCAAAATTCCAGTAGAGTCAGTATCAGTACCCATAGGGGCCAGGCTCTTGGGATCTCAAATGGGGGATGGAAAGCATGATGGAAGGATACCGAGGAGCCCATATTCTTTTGTGTTCTCCAATGGCAAGGATTGCTGCAGGATTGCGGGGATCGAAAGGATTTGGAAGAGGGTGCACACAGGGAGCTTCATTTGTTCCACAAGTACCTCCTGCAAACTGAGGTCCAAATCCGACCAGTCCAGTCGGACTTTAGAAAAAGCCTGCTCCTTAAGGCCCTTGACTTCATTGAGTACTGCTTTGTATTTCCCAGACCGTCCTTGACTGATCAGGTTCTAGAAAGGGAAGATATCATGCAATCGTAGTACTGGTCATAGCAGTGGCTACAGGGGAGCAGCAGTATACGTTGGTGGTTTATTTTATATATATGGTAGCAGCTTTCTGCGGTTCCTATTCTTCACGCATGTAAACTCGCCGCCATCCGGAGCGTTTTGGGCTCCGTGAACCGAGTGGACCGGAGGGACTCGACCGTCCGCCTCGCTGGACTCGAGCTGCCCAGACAGAGCGGCCAAATGCCTGGGCGTTTTCCAGAAAGCTGTCTGTATCTGGCAAAAAGCATATGCAAATTAGGCAGGCCCCCTGTTTGAGACCTAAAAGAAAACAGGGTGCTTCTTAAAGACATAATATGTTGTTTGGATATTTGTTGACCTTCAGCGAGCGAGTGAACACACTCACCCCGCTTGACCGGTGTCTCCGAGAATCGAAGCGAACCTGAACGGATCGAAGCGAAGCTTAACCGAGTAGCGGAGGTCCTCGGGAGGTCCTCGGCGGCCCGGTGCCGCGGTTGAAGGGGTCAAAAGGGGTCGAAGCAACAGGGTGGAGCGAGCATCCGCGGCATCTTGTGAGTAGATGAAGCAACGTGAAGAACGAAAGCCCTCTGCCTCCAATCCTCCAACAAATCCCCTCACTTTCTGCCTCTTAATTACTAGTAGGTTCGAGGCCATCGCTCTTGAGCTTTTCACCCAGCCAAGCCGCAAGGCCGTCCGGCCGTACAAGCCCTTCGCCTCCGCAGTGAGGGGCCCAACGCTGCCCTCGAGACCTTCGAGACCGGACTCCTTAGTAGAACCCAAAAGGTCCACGATCACTGAGCTCTTCCCGGTCTTGGCTGCTTCAAAGAGCTGCTCCTGAGGATGGTGCTGATTGGGCGTGCGAAGGGCGGGAGTGCACCCCCACTGGGCCAGTGGAGAGGTTTTTCCACCGGAAGAAACGAGGAGGTCACGGTGGGTGCGGTGGCAAAGTTGGACAGAGTGAACACAGACACTGGAGTTCGTGGACCCCCAGCAACCTAAACAAGAGTACACGCAAACCAAACCCCTGTTCACTCTCTAAGTCTCTGCGGAGCCTGCGATCCGACTGTGCAAGCAAGCCCACTCTTTGATACTCTTTGTGGCATTTTTCTGTTGTGCAAGGTCTGCAAAGCTGCGCCAAGCATCTGTGGCTCGGCGGTAATCCCGCCAGAGCTTGGCCCAGGGCAAGTTCGAAGTCTCCTCCAAGACGTCCTCAGCGAAGCCCCGCGGCACCGGCGAAGTCGCTTGACGCGCGCGAGGTCAAGGGCTTGGCCGTGTGAGGTTTAGACACATTGGCCAACCCTGTTAGAAGGGACGCTTTCATTATATTAATGATGGGTCAGCTACGTCTTCTTCGAGCCCTGTTGGCCCAAGACATCACGAAATCAAAACTGTAGTGCTGAAAGATTGCAGTCTTGGCAACACAAGAGACTTACCCACGCACCACCTGCGCATGCCCAAAGCATCATGGCAGAGAATTTGCAAAAAACACACACACTGTCATTGCCGTGCATCGAAAAAGAACTCCTGTACATCTTGCATCTCACCTGGCAAAGGTCCGAGTCTTCGTTCTCGACGGAAAAGGAACCCCGACTCAACATGCCGACTCCGCCCTTGTCCTCTTGAAAAACATCAACGTTGAGGAAATGGACATCACCTTGTAACCAGCAACAGTTATATTGAAACAAGGGGTAGTGGGGATGTACGTGGAACTGACCTCCGCCTGGCTGGATCTGCAATCATCTGTAATCCTAAGGAATCCCACGAAAAATGGATGAGTGCCATATATCATATATATCTATATTTTCCCCGGATAGAATAGGTGTTAAATCCAAGCACCTCCTTTTGCGCGATCCGTCTTGTTGGTGCCGTTCTCAAATAGGCGAGCTAGGTCCACCCATCCATCCCACCCGAATGGCCACTCCTACTCGCTTTTCTCACTGGATGAGGGCCACTTCGTTAAGGAGTCCACCGGGTGCCTTTTTGGTTGGTTCCTGGCCAAATGTTCTTTATGGCCCGTAGCCGGAGGATTGCCCGCCTGTGTCCAGGTTCTTGACCTTCAAATGATCATCCTCGGCTCCATCCTGGCACCGGTGCGACGTGTCTGGACGGAGGTCCTCCAAGTCCTCCAACAAGGCACGTGGCGCTGCACACGTCGTGGCTGTTTGTCGTCTAGAAAAACGGCGCGAATCGTCTAGAAAAACGGCGCGAAGGTGTTTGGAATGTGTTGGAAATGTTTTCATGACCCCACGGTCCAAGAAGTTTCTGCGCGGGTGTTTCTCAATCAAAGTCGCGGACCCTAAGGACTGGCTCGCTGTTCCAAGGGCCGCTAGTTGTTGCAAAATCCTAAGGGCTGCCTGACTCTTTGTTTCTGTAGGAATCCAGTGGCCAACCAACATTGCAACAACAATTCTGGCCGAAAGCCTTGGACTTCATCCTTGCGTATTAAAAGTCCTCCACGAGCCAAAAAACAAAACGACTAAAAACAACCGTTCAATTGGCACTGGATGAACCACCTGCCCAAATGATCCACCTGCCCCCGCACCTCCAAGCGTCGCACCGCCCCCCGGGGCGCCGTGTGCGGGGCGCCGTGCCCGCACGTCCGGCTGCTTGCGCCGCCCATGGTTACGCCGGTTCCGCAAGCAGCATGCGCTGGCCACGACACGGCGACTCTCCCCGAAAAGGGTCCCCAGAAGACCTGGGGCCCAGGAAAAACTGAGAGGTGTGGAGGATCTTCACCTAAAACCCCGGAAGACTTGGAGATGGTTGCTTTGGTGCCAGCTCAAAAGGTGTGCTTCTGGTGCTCCCAGAACGTGTTCCATCCATCAGCTGCATAGACCGGCTGTTTCTTCCACGTTTGAATCATAAAATGCAGGGTGGCGTCCGAATCGGACGCCAGGAGTCGGTCACCAAGAAATTGGAATCGGTCACTGGTCGCCAGGAATCGGACGCCAGAACGCCGAATCGGACGCCAACGGGTCGCTGATTCGGAGTTCTCTCCACCAACCCGAAACGGTCACCACGGGAGGCGGAAGCAAGAAACCCGCCCTGAATCAAACTCGCGTAAAGAAGCCAAGCCTAAACTTTTAGGGTTTGCGCCGTATCTGCGCCAACACAGTTGTTTTTCACCAGGGATTGAATCTTTTGAAGTCCGTATTTTGTTGGCTTGCGCGTTCTCAAACCTTACCACTTACCACCACTTTCGTGTATTTTGGTTTTTCCTTTGGAAGGTAATTGTACCCTTTGGCGTAATTGAAGCTTGGGGGCGATCTTTTCGCATACCTTTATTATACCCTTTAGAACAATCATTTTCTCCTGTGGAATGGTTGAAGCTTGGGGCGAACCCCTTCGTGTACTTTTGGTTTGTCCTTTGGAAGGAAAATTTTTTTCAAGTTGGAAGGATTGAAGCTGCGGCGAAGCCAAGCCGTAAACCAAACCCAACAAAAGCCTCAAGAAGCCAACGAAACCCTAAAACAAACCTGACGAAGCCCTAACGAAGTAGAACAACCCCTAAAGGAGTGAAGCCTGAAACCAAGCCTTAAAAAAACCCTCAAAGAAGTCGTCAAGCCCTAAACCAACCTTAAACAAGCCAAAACAAAACCTACACAAGCCAAGCCTTAAACCAAGGCCAAACAACCCTCAAGAAGCCAAGCTCTTAAACCAAACCCAATCAAAACCGACAGAAGCCAAGCCCCAAACCAAGCCCAAGGAAATCCTCCCAAAGAAGTCAAGGCCTCAAAAAGATCCAAAACAAACCCTAAAGGAGTCAAGCCCTAAACAATCCTAAACAAAGCCCAAACAAACCCTAAATAAGCGAAGCCCTAAGCCAAACCTGACGAAACCCTAAAGAAGTCAACCCTAAGCCAGGCACAAACAACCCCCAAAGAAGCCAAGCCCCAAACCCAAAGCCTAAAGAAGCCAAGCCTAAAGCGAAGACCAAACAAACCCCAAAGAGTGCAGCCCTAAACCAAGCCCAAACAAGCCCTCAAGAAGTCGACCCTACGCCAAGCACAAACAAGCCCTAAAGAAGCCAAGCCCTAAACAAAGCCCAAGCAAGCCCTAAAGAAGTGAAGCCCTAAACCCGATTTTGCGAGCCTGCGCAGCCGAAACGCACTTCGAAGATCTTGAGAGGCATGCGCGAATGGCAGCGAATTAGCCGGACACGCCGATGGAACACCTCGATCAAACACCGAGCCTTAACGATTACCGTATAAAAGTGCCTAGTGTCACCGACTGTCCAGCCAATCGCCATCCCCTACAGACGCTAAGCCCTGTTGCCAAAGCCCTGTTGCTAAGCCCTGTTGCTACCTGGTTGCTACTTCGCGAAAACGGGTCGCTGGTACCTGGTCGCTGATTCGGACCCCTGGTCGCTGATTCGGAGTTTTCTCATAAAATGCATGCTGGGGGTTCTGTGGGGGTTTCTTGTCACAAAGAAGGGGTTGCTTTTTCGATAAGTCGTATCCAGCAGCTCCTTCCACTCCCCAATGGACTGTTCCCCTTGAGCAGGAACAGCGGAAGAGCACATCATCTCATAGTGAAAGAGGTGTGAAGCATAAAGGAATTAGAGAATTGGCATGTCACTGGAGATACAAAGGGACTGAATGATGCATTCCAATAGTGTGCAACTTGAACCTCTTCTGGAAGCGCATCTTTCCCGCATGTTGGCTTGTGGGTCAAAACTCAAGTGTTTAAAGACTCAAAAGCATGTACATTTCCAGGTTCGACCTCGTCTGTCTGTCCAAATCACATGGATGTGGCCCAAATAAGACCCCCCATCTTCAATTCTGTTTCTCCTGAAAGCCGGTGAGTTGCACGATGATCTTTCTGAGCGGCCAACGATTTTTTTCACCACCCAGCTCAGTGCAATTCATCGAAACAGATCAACCATAACCTATTGCACTTCTATTGAACAACCCCCCTGCAATGAAGGAGCCCCTCTGCCTTTCAGGCCTTGGAGCACGTTTCGCTCACCCCCCAGCGGCATCAAACCCGCGTCGCCTCTGGATCTGGGAGGAGACAAAGGTCGGCCTGGTCTTTGGACCGGATCCAACTCGAGGCGTCGAGCGATGGTTCGGTGTGGATGGGTATAAAAATGATAAAATACACATTTGGTACAAAAATAGAAGCACACGGTCACATACACCTTGGGTCTCGAGTGAGCCAGTCCATTCCCAAATCACCCAAAGACAATGGCTGTCGCTCATGTGGGAACGGTTGAGATGGCTGTCGAACTCCATAATTAATGGTAAACAAAAAATACAGTAGATAGCCGCAGAAGCCCAAGGACATCCTCTTACATGTCTAGGGAGGGCAATCCTCTACAGTAGCGACTAAGACGGTTCCAAGTGTCACTTGCCACACCACAGAACCCGCAAGTGTTGGAAAGAGCTGCAGAGCTGCAGAAGCGTTGCCCGGGAAAAGTGTGACAAGGGTGCCATTCAACTGTCGTGCTTGTCAACAGACAGGCGTAAGTCGTGCTTAGAAGGCATAGATCCATCGGCTTCCAATACGCCGGCTCGCGTGCCGAGCGTGCAAGCTCCGCACCCTGCCGACCAGTTGGACGAGGCCTTCAACCCGAATAAACCAACCTTGCCAGGGGTGCTTCAAATGCAAGAATTGGGACGGAACTCCAACTGTGAGATGATGGCACGATGTCTTGCATACACCGAAACAAGAAGCCGAAACAACAATCATCAAATGTTCTTGTCAAGATGTCCAAAGAAGTAAAGGACAAAGTTGACTTGAACCGAGATGTTGTTTTGTTGCTCGATCAGCAATTTCAGCCACAATGTTCCGGCACCATGTCTTGGTATGTCGGGATGGCACTTTAAAAAAAGATCCGCATCGCAGTCTCCAGGTCTCCAAGAGGCATGCCTACACCCACATGCACGTGTGGACATGAAAGTGACAAAAACATATGATATATATAGACATATAATGATATATAAATCATATAAAAAATATTTATAGACATAGACAGATGCCCAAGATCCCAAAGACCTGCCTTCTTACGGACAATGCTCGTCTGCCTACACCGACGGCACGTCCGGGCACCCACCATCCGGGCGCCCCCGGCGGTGAATTGGGCGTGAAGGCCTTGGGCGGCGAACGGGGCGGTGGTTTCTTCGGATCCGAATCTGAAACAGGCTCTGCTGATGATGACATCCGGGAAGACACCCACATGGTTCAGGTATAGGCCTTTGGAAGACAGTTTTTCCTTTACAACCCCGTGGTTTTCAGGTTCCATGTTAATCTTCCAGGGTGTACTTAGTAGGGACCCTGGTGGTACAGCATTGCTAAGCTTTGCCTACTGATCCAAATTGCAGCAAATTGGAGCAACTGTTCACATCCCCCTGGCTGATGTTCATCGGTGTGTGGCCGCTCACCCAGAGAGCTTTTGCTGAGACCCCACTCTCAAACCACGTGGGCCACTTGTACCAAAGATATCAAGACATGAGTGAGTTGATGGTGTTCCTTGCTATCTGTCTGAGATCGCGTCTCTCTGGAAGACCCCAGTTGAACTGGTCACACTGTGGTACTGGCACGAGGGTTCTTAGGCAACTGCTTGAACTGAGCAAAGGCTGCAAGCCACTGGTAGTGGTCCGGTGTTTCGAACCTGCATCATCGATACATAACTCACCATGTCCAGAGCAGAAAGCAGGATCGTTCGCTGAAAACCACCACAAAATAAGCCTCGAACACTGGAACATCTTGGCTGCAGATCCCGGATAGTAGTCCGGCTTTCGGACACCCCAGGATGGTCCTGGTAGATCAGAAAACAACTCCTAGATGCTATTCTACTTCAGGATGAGCCACCTGAGCCATCTCCCCCGCATTCGCCCCAAAGCGCGCCTGAGGGCTAGCCCCACCTGAGCGGCGGTCAAGCGTTTTGAGACACGACCCAGATCATCCCAAAGAGTGGATGACTTGGGGAATTGATGGTGATTGCAATCATGGACTCGGAGATCCCGATCCCTTCGATTTCCCAAAGACACCTTCATGGTGAGCTTTAGAATATTCCCACCGAAATCGTCAACCTCCTTCTCCAGGACTTCTTGGACATGAACGCCTCAGCCATCGAATCGATGCCTACAGCGGGTGCGCTGCACGCAGCCTGCCGCTACAACGGGCGACGCCGAATGAGCCGACGCCGACGCCTGGTGGCCTGGTGTGCTTTCTGGGTGACCGAGTGATGTTGGATCGACGACGTTTTGTGGGACCAGCGTGGACTCTGCTCTGAGGCCCACGACAACTCTCATTTTGGCCCGAAACGCGGAGCAATCGGGGGAGGTGGAGCCTCAAGCTGGCCATCGGTGAGGACAAACCCAGCCATCCAGAAACCAGCTCATTTCGCATTCGTCACAGCAACATTCCTTTGCTCGAATCCTTTTGCAGCCCAGAAATGCGAGCCTCTCAAACTGGGTCTGCAAAATCGATAGCGTCACCACCAAAGAAACGCACTTCCCAAAGGCAAGATCCCCAATCTGGGTCACAGAGTCCGGGATGGTCAAGCTCTCCAAAGAGCTGCAACCCTCAAAGGCAAAACTCCCAATGTAGGTCACTGAGTCCGGGATGGTCAAACTCACCAAAGAGCTGCAACCCTCAAAAGCACTCTCCCCAATGTTGATCACAGAGTCTGGGATGGTCAAGCTCGCCAAAGAGCTGCAACCCTCAAAAGCATTCTCCCCAATGTCGGTCACAGATTTTGAAATGGTCAAGCTCGCCAAAGAGCTGCAACCCTCAAAAGCACTCTCCCCAAGGTCGGTCACAGAGTCCGGGATGGTCAAGCTCACCAAAGAACTGCACTTCC
>CAXAMN010013002.1:231571-277380 GCA_963970005.1 Durusdinium trenchii
AGCTCGCCAGAGAGCTGCAATCCTGAAATGCACTCTCCCCAATGTGGCTCACTGAGTCCGGGATGGTCAATTTGGCAATCATCTTGCTGCCTTGGAAGGCCCTCTCAGCAATGCTAGTGTCGTGGCTTGGGATTTCAACGGCCAGCAAATGTTCTGGGTTAATTTCACTGCTAAAGGCACCTCGGCTGGAGCACCTCACGGTGTTGGTTCTGAAAACAACATTGACAACCAAATCTGCTAGCGCATCTACAACCTTCTCATGATTGCGCAGCAACCTGTCTCCGACAACAAGAGTCGCAATGGTAGTTCTGCGAGTAGCCTCGTCCCAGTGCTGTGCTTCTTTGATCTTCCGCTTTAGCTCTTTACCTGTCATCTCCGGCGGGACTTCAAGACAAAGCATTTCACCACTGACCTGAAATACTGAAAGTCTCATCGCCATCGCAAATCTACAATCACTGCAACTACAGTCGCTCGTCAGCTGATTTCTTTTGATAAGTGTCTTGCTGTGTGTGTGTGTGTGTGTGTGTGTGTGGGGGTTTTGAAGCTTTCTACTGGATCGATCTTAATGCCATCTGACATCTGCAGACCCCAACTCACGTGTCCAGCTCGATTGCATCAGGGTCTTCCAAATCCCATGCAACTTTCACCTCGCCTCGCCCACGCGAGCCCGCGCGACCGAGAACATCGCTTCGAACGTGTGGACTGGGGCCATCGTCCTCTCATCCTGGCTTTGGTGAAACCCGGAAGGACACCAGGAGTGCAACAGCAACTTCGGGCACATGGGCGAACGGGGGGAACGCAGCTCCCTTTCTACTGGAACGGTGTTTCGATCTTGGAACCGGAAAGCAAAGTTTGAGGTTGCAAGTTTCTCGAAACAAATAGTTAGTCTATCATGATGTCAGAGGCTGTCCAAACGCCTCCCCCTGCTGTTGCACTGAGGGTCCCAAGCCAATGGGGCTCAAACTCTTCTCCTCCACGAGAGTGTCCTCATCCTTCAATCATGCACATCTCACGAGATCTTTCTACAGGCAAAGCTCAGATCTCGCTTCGCCTGAGGTCTGTTGTTGAAGCAATTCTTTGAGGTCTCTTGTTTTGCCTGGGACTTCGGAGGTGGCACATGACCTGTCAAGTTCTGCGAGCACACGCTGTCACGTTGACCCGAACACAACTTGGCAACACCTGAACAGGGGTTACGGATCCCATAATATTGAAGCTGACACCGTGAAAGAACAAAAGCCAGACAGTTCTTTGTTGTTTAATCAAGCAGATATGAACAAGAAAGCTATATTATAGGGGCTCCTGGCATCGCGAACCGAACGGAGCGTTCGGACGCTATATATAAGGGGCTCCTGGCCGTGCTACGAACGGAACAAGCCGCCCTGGGGTCCCAACTCGCCTGCCAGGCTAAGGGAGTGCACCTCTGCGTGCTGAGAGATCCCGGCAGTGGTGACCTTCAAATGGGTTTGTAGACCAACAAAAACCTACGAGCAAATAGCAAAAGGATGCATTCGTTTATAGACTAAGACATATATAATGTGTATTATGTGTATTATGTATACACACATTGTTGTGAACAGGTCGATGGCCCCGTCTCCCTCGTGGATATCTTTGAAGAATGCTGATGGTGCAAGAATGTGGTAGAGTACCATTCGCAACTCAACGGTTTATATGAAGTAAAGAAGCTGCAAACGTTCTGTTTGACCCTGCGAAACGCATCCGAACGAAGCCGCGTTGCCAAAAACATTGATCCCCCTAGCACTAGCACCAAAACCGCCAGACTCCGCCAGACTCCACCACCCCTGGCGGCGCCCCCCACGGTCTCCCGGTCTCCCGTACGATCAGCTCGAAGGGGTCCGCCCCGATCGGTCCTGGGTTCCCCGCGGTGGGTGGATGGACAGACCTGGAGGATCATCCAGCTGCACTTGACACGCGGTCGACGCGCTCGACGCGACACCATGGACCTGGCCGGGGGGACAACCACGCCGGAACGGAGGTCGACCAGACGGAGTGACGGAGGCGCTTTTGGGAGCAGGGGTTCAACAGGTTTGTTGTGAGCGTTCGTTACATCCAATGGATGGGGGGGTACCTTCTGGCTATCTTGGGTGGTGCACAGGTGTAAAGTGGTAGTGGTAAGCTGGTAGATTGTGGTTGCGGTAGAGTTACGCCTCAAATCAGGATGCCCCGGCGGGTGACAGAACATCTTTCGCGAAGTGGTTTTCAGCCAACCAAGTTTGATGGCAGGCCAGTTCTATTTATTGAACAGACATAGAAATCGAGACGTGGAAGCTCTCCTTAAAAGAGTTGGTCGGAATTTGTAGGAGACATTACAAATAGTGGAAGTGATCCTTCTCGTTCAAAACTAAGACTATGACAGAATGATGAAAGCAGCAAAAAAGCGGATCAAGGACTTTGAGCAAATCACGCAGTGGTTCTCTTCAAAGTGAGCACCCAGTGGCTTGTTTGACTGCGTGCTCTTGTACCTAAATTATCCTAAATTATGGTTCTTTTTTATGTGGTGAAACAAAACCGCCGCTCAGCGCTCGTGCCATGATCTGTGCGTAGTCTGGCGCCATGATCTGTGCGGTGATGTCACCATCAATCGCACAGATGGTCGGCCACACATTTCGCCCTTGGAGAGTTTTCCACCAGGCTCCCTATCTGTTCTCTTGCTGTCTCTTCTTTGGTGCACTAGATTCACTCCCTTTTTGTTTCACTTCGTCACTTCATCATTTGCCCTTCTCAGCAGCCTTCGCCTCGTTTCGAGCCTTGCCGAGGGCTTCCGTAAACTCATTGGGAGCAGGGAAAATCTTGTAATCCATCTTCTCCCAAACGGTGCCATCGTCCCATTTCACGCCTTTGACTCCCTCTTTCTTGTTGTTGAACCACTTCCCGACAGCTTTGGGGCCACCTCTCTCTTTGAAAGGTACGACGATTTCTGAGCCATCATACTCAGAAAACACTTCCCACTCGTCGCCGCCGGGGGTGTCCCGCCCACGGATAGTGGCATAGCCACCCAATGCATTGCTGTTCCGCAGGCAAGTGCCTTCGGGGGTTCCCAAGACGACACTCTCCTTGCAGTCCCGGCTGGTATCGAGGAAAGAGCCATCCCACTTGTCTCCATTGCTGAAGACACTCTGCGCCTGCGCTGGCGCAGCTCCAAATCCCAGTAAGCAAGAGCCAAGAAGCAAGCGGCGGCCACCTGCAGTGGCGAAGCCGTGGTCTGCCAGGGAAGCAGGCCTCACAAAGGTGGTTGGTATGCACGATGCCACTGCAAGAAGGATCAAGAGGCCACTTCCTTGCCTTCTGCGCATTTTCCTTGAGAAAGAACCCGCGCGTCCCTGCACTGTATTTGAGCATAACTCCACAACGGATACGGAAATCATGCAGCGCAAGCTCATCAGACAAAGAAATACTCAATCCCTGCATCTTTTTCAAATGAACTGCATGTCTTGTCCCAAAAAAGAACCCCAAACCGCCCCCCCGCCGGGCCTGTTGCACCGACCCCGACCCCAAAGCGGGTGTGGACCTCGTGCGGAGGTTCCGGCTAATTCGTCCGTCTCCGGGCCTCCGGGCCTCCGAGTCGGCATGTTTGACGTTTTTAGTTGGATATGTTCGTGGAGGGCATATGGGGTACCAAAAAGAGAATATGGAATCAGACTTCTCTTGTGGAGGTTGGTGTGGCAGGTGGGGGGGTGGGAGTTGTCCGTTGACACAGAGTTCGTCAGCATCCAATTGAGAATGGGTCATGGTCATGAGTCATGGGTGGTCTGCAGATGTGTTCACCATCTCTTGCCTTCAATCCCTCCAAGCTTACTGTGTTCACTGTGGCACAGACGATGGGTTGCTGAAAGCTCTGATTGGGCACACCGTGCTTAGGATAGCGGATACGCAGGCGATCAGAAGCATCAAGAGTAACAGAACAACACCTCTCAATGAAGCTACCCTCTTTAAACTGAATGCTGGACGTTGAGTGCATTTCGATTGAACTTGGAATGAACTATATAAGAACAACATGTCAGTGGACAAGCTTAGCCACTCGCCCTATGCTGGAAGGAAAAATCACGCGCTGCAAGCACAGGGAGACCAGAGAAACCTTCAGGTTTGAATGGGTCATGGCATCTGAATCAAAAGGCTTGCAATGTCAAGGTGCATGTGAATCTCTTGAAATACTCTGAAAAGTATCTTCCCTCATAAAGGAGGGAGGCTACCTGCAAGTGGGTTTGAAAGTTTCAATAGGAAGTTCCTGCTGCCGAGGTGAGCTATTCACGTTGCACCAAAAAAATGTGTGGGTGTTTTTGTTCAACTCCCAAGACACTGCTCCACACACTGGGAAACCCCACATGCACTCCACTCCCAAAAATGGATTTTCTCCAAACAAGGCCTCGAGCCGTGAAAATGACGGATGCAACAAGGCAATCGAGGGGATGTGGGACAGCCCTACCACGGTGCTTGGCAAACACATGCCGGAGCCTTGTATGTCAAATATAGATGTGAAGCCAGGCCTTGATGGCACATGGCTTGATTGTGCGCCTCGTTTCTTCTCGCAGCACAAAAACTACGTCAAGTTGCGAAGGTAAGGTTTCTGTTGACACCATTTGTTTTCTTGCGAGGCTTCTGCCACTGGGAAGAGAAAACAGAAAACTATCAAAAAGTGCATTAACTGACTTAACAGCAATTCCATTTTTCTGTGATCTCCCACCCACTTGGATCACTGCCATACACAAGGATTTTTACATAGCCTCGCCTCCTGAGTTGCTTCTGTCGGGTCCTGGCAAAGGTGGGCCAAACGAAACATGTCAAAGCACCAAAGTGGCAGAGTAGGCCTTCAACCAGCTGCAGTCTGTTGATAAACAAAAGTGGGCCTGGCCAGCATGTTCACATGCGCTCCAGCATTGTGGCAGAGCAAAGGCAAAAAGCCTCGGAACATGTGAAGCCTGGGACCATGCTTCAACTTCAAGAGTTTCCTAAATAAACATCTCACCTACCAGGATGGCAACTATGGCACATGGAGGTCTAGAGCTGCAAACTGCAGAAGAGAGCTGCAACTACAGGGTCCTGTCCAGCTTGGACACCGTCCTACAGGTGGTTCTCTTAAAGTAAGCTCAGGGTGCCCGTGGCCGTGGAGGCCTGATGAATGATCGTTGTCCGAGAGCCTCCTTGGAATTAATCCCGACTTGAAAGAGCCGTGTTCCAAAATTGGCTGCTCCGAAGTCTATACTATCGCTGAAGACCCCTAAAGCTTCGCTGTTGGGTTAAAAAAGTACAAAAAACAAAGGCTCTGGAGATTGAAATGTGGGGACATGAGACGTCCATCTATATATAAATATGTTTGTGCTTAAATCTAACAAAGACTATGACTATGACATCTATCTATCTATCTATCTATCTATCTATCTATTGACGGCATATTTGTTCAGAATAAATTCACCGTCTCTATGTCTGCCTCATTTTTCCGCCTGCCATCTCTCAGTGTCCCGTCTGCTGTCCTGCAGCTCGATCACCGTCTCTCGCCTGGCGTCGCGGCGTAGAAGCGACGTGTGCTCTGAGAAAGCTCGAAGCTCACCGACATGGAGGAAGTGGAGGAAGTGGAGAGCATTGGAGCCATGTGTTTGTTTTCTTCTTGAGAACTTGAAGAGGTCGAGTCTTGAGGGGTTGAGACCTTGTCTGAAGGATCTTGAGTCTTCTCATCAGCGGCTTGCAAGAGAATTCTCTCTCTCTCCCTCTTTCATGCAGTCCACCAGTTCGGTGGGGAGTGCAATATGATTGTCCCCACCATCATGTGACTGGTAGGTTCCCGTCTCTTTCACACCTGGGGTGTTCACTCTTAAGGCCGTTTCTTGGGATCTTCAAGACACCACGCAGGATCTTCAGATGTGGTGCCGATCTCGCAGACTTAGACTTGGGAACTGAAGAGTTCCCCAAAGAAAAAAGATGTCCGCCTTTGAAGGAGAGATCGGCTTCCCGAACAGTTCCTGGGTCAAAGCTACGCAGCTACTCCTCAGTGTAGTAGAGCATTGGAAGAAGTCGGTCTTTGACAAACAGCCAGCTGAGGAGTTGAAAGCTCAATCTGACTCTTTGGACCCGACCATAATTATGGGTATAACATGGTATGATTATGATATGTCATGATAAAACAGGATGCAAGCCAGCCAGTATATATCATGTCAAAACATGGTGTGTCCCCCAAAAAGGAGCGGTTTTGACAAGGATTTTAAAAACGCGGTTGGCTCCTCGGTTTTACCAACTGTCTGGGTTACCTGTACGTGTGCCGGATACGGAGCTTCAACCGTGGTAGAACCACCGACACCGAAAACCGCACGTGAACGTCGCTCACGTTCACCGTAACAATGCCTCGTTTGGCTTGTGGCACTTGTTGCAGCTCCTCAGATCCGGTCGCCAGCTGTGCTTGTTTGACATTGGGTCAGCCTGGCTGACCCTTGAAAATGAAGAGATTCCTCTATGTTCGGGACGTCAACCTCCCATGGTTTGGTGGTGGAGGTGACTCACAGCCATCTAGAGAAAACAAAGACTCGAGAACCAACACTGAAAGTAGTGTTTCAGCAACACAAGCATCAACTCCAGGCCGGGAATCCGCCCAGGGGACAGCGGTTGATGCCACCTATCTCAGTCAAATAGTGGCACATCATATGTCAGGTCAAAGCCTAGGTCCCTAGGCAGTTTGAGTCCCCTGTTTGGGGTGTCTGTTTTAGCTCTGACCTAGAGGTGCTTCGGGGTGGGGAGGACTGGAGAAAAAGAAGAGAAACAATGACACTCTTGTGTGGCTCCTGTTTCCGACAAGGCACTGAACTGGGGCGAGGGTCCAAGAAATGTTGGACAACGGGACGTGTCATATTGGAAGGGAAGATGAGCAGCGACGAACAGGTGCTCCGAAAGTCACCTTGGGCGACCGCCCTCATGAAGGCGACCTGTTGGGCACCACCTCCATCCAGTCCATCCAGCGGCCCAAAATCACATGAATGGACGCGATGTGATGACCCTGAGTCGCCTTGGACCTCCACCCGGACCACGTCTCGCAGCTCCGAGGCACCGCGGACGTCTCGCAGCTCGCGCGGCTCGCGCGCCTGGAGCTTTTCTCCGCTTGAGGCGAAAGGTCCGAAAGATCCAAGCAGAAACGAAACCATGAGCAGAATGGAGAAATCAGTGGGAAGAAAAGAAGATGAGGAAAATGAACCAATTACCTGATAGTTAAGCTAACCAATTACGTACCAATTACGGGGGTCCTTGTTCTGAAACGACGCTAACGACGAATCCATCCGTCGTCACGGCTCAGTCCGGCCTGGACTCGCGTGGCCATGCCTCTAGCGAGAGCTCAGCGACCGGATGGGTGAAAGGGTGCGCGGTGCAGGACGGGTGCCGAACGGTGCCAATGGTGCAAACGGGTGAAACCGATCGTGTCTTCATGGTTCGATCGGCTGAGTTTGTTCAAACCGATGTTCGATCGTGCAGCGTGACCGGAAGATGAGTTTGGGGGTCCAAGGATCGAAACGAGGGACTCTGCGGGGACCCTCTAAATGATGGAGCCTTCAAGAGAAGTGGGACCTGTCTGCTAGGCTAGACAGATAGGACGAAAACCGCGACCAAGCCTTCGCCAACGCAACCAAATGACACAGGCCAAATACTTTGACATCCAAAACAACGACAAGATTTCACCACAACCGCAGGGATTTGGAGGTACATGAAAAAACCTCGCATCGTCGTCACTTCTCAAAAACCGTCGGTCGCACCACGCGGTGTTCGTCATGGGCCGAAGCACCGTGCCTTTGGGCCGCGCCTTGGCGCCACTTTGGGCGTTCGGGCCTTATGAAGACAGGCCGGTCCAACGAGATGCCCTCGGGAGTGTGTAAAAGGCGGACACCGTTAGGGAGTTAGCCTGCATAAGGTGTAGGGAAAGACCACTCCTACAGCTGAAGGGAAGATGTTGATCTGGCGACTTCTCACGACGGTCGTCGCCACGGAGCCCAGCGCGATATGATGGGACCATGGTGGACCATTGAGCGCTGGCCAAGTTCGGAGTGTCCATTTCTCCCCCTTCGATGTCTTTTGTTGGAAGACGAATTGGAACCATTTCATACCGTGTCAGAACATGTGTCCTAGCCAAAAACTCACTCCTAGTTATTCACTGAATGTGCTCTTCTTCGGGGAGGTTCTCCAAGTGCTCCAACTTGGACCCTCAACAACTTCCACTCATGTCCCCATCGACTTAGGTCGAATCGACCATCGATGCTCTTTTCGTTTCACGAAACCTGCCTGGCGGAGCCACTGCGAGCCTCGACGCGCAGAGGACGCAGTACGACACAGGGGGTTCGGGTTCGCCGCGGAAGCGGAAATTCCAGAGATGAGAAGCAAGCGAAGTGGTAGAATCACCCGGCCCCTGGGATAAAATGGATCAAAAACCCTCAGATCATGCTTACGCTGGAGATCGTAGCTATGCTGGAGATCAAACCTTCTAGATTCTGGATTGAACAACATCAACTGCCACACCTCCTATGGTTCTGATCACCCTTATGGCTCAACCATTACCGCATTACCACAGAAAGAAAGTCGACGCCTTTCTAATCGGGGGGTGTAATTAGTTGTAGTGTTGAGACTCGAGACTGAAGAATCACCAACATCAACCGCCACATGATTCGGCAGGGACAATCGTCCCAGCCCCGTGGATCATAAGTTCGATCATTGAGGGGATCGTGGGGATCAGAGAAGCGGTTCTGTCAAAGTCACGAGTGCTAGCCACGGGACTCAATGGAGCTCACAAAGGGCATCGCTACGAACGGAGCAAGGACGCTACGAACGGGGCTCCTGGCCTTATTACTAGGAACAAGGACGCTACGAGCAACAAAGGGCATCGCCCAACCATTTGGCTCGAAGGGGCCATGGGGTGTCCTACTCACACCAACACAGGAAGCTGGATTCTTCGACGTGTCCAGTGGCTTTTGGTGGCGCACCGATCGCAAGATATTTCTCTCAACCAATCCAAAAACGGTGCTTCATCAGCTCGTTATGAGCTTCTTGCACTCGGTGGTTTTCTTCATGCACTGCCCACTCACCATGGCACTGGTTCCCCAAAATGTCCAGGTGCGTGAGGATATGCTCACTTATAAAGCTTTACTTAAGGCCCAGTTTGCAAGCCAACGGCGATGTTCCCATCGTCCACTTCACTTCGCCCCAGCTGGCTGAATGACTCGTCCTAAGCCTTGCCTGCTTGAAACAACGAATCAGTATGTCCCCAAGCAATTCTGGACCAGAAGCAGGTGATCCTCCCTCGCCCCCCAGATCCCCGATCCCCAACATCACGTTTTCCACCTGCGAGCCCTTGGCCATGCCATGGCTCCATGGATGAGGGTCGAACGCGAAGTCACCCTCCGAAGCCACAGATGTTAGCCGCTGTTTGCCTTTTTGTTCTTCGGCTGAAACAGTTGGGAGGATGGGGTCCTTAAAGCGAACGATGTCGTCCCTAATTTCTGACACACATGTGGGCTGGGAGGATGCTGCTCTTCACCTTTGTGTGCCAAGTTTGGGCCGACACCCTTGCAGTAGAGCGTGTCTATCTTTGCAAAGAAGGGATTGATCTTTCAAGTAAGGCCTCTCTGACCAAAACCTTGTCCTCTCCAGATGTGGTCATTCACTGAGCAGGGTAATTTTATATGTCGAACATACGAAAAATCGAGCTGGCCGAACAGTTCATGATCCTCTGAGCCACAAATCTCGCTTCATCCATATGCCTCCAGCTTTGCCGAAAGAGTTGGTTCAACCACATCCAAATCATCAGCGGCTTCCGTCCGACGAAAAACGCGGACGGTCATGTGGACGGACCGAGGATGTGGAGGGGTGGTGGTCCAAGCGAGACAGAAAGCCAGACCGCCATGGTGGTAGTCTTTGCGTGGCTGACTGAAGAAAGCTATTCTTGCAAAAGGGTTTGCCACACAAACCCGCAGACAGAATTCAACAGCTTGTGCATTTCGTGCAGCCATCTGCAAAGAACCGTGCATCATCACTCTCAACATCTGTTACAAACTGGTCAGTCCCTCCCTTCACTTTCACTTTTCTAGCCTCAAAGTGAGTGTTCAACTCTCTAACCCAACCCTTTGTCCTCTCATCTGACCAAGTAGAACCAGCAAGTCCTTCCGAAACACCTAACACCTACGTACCTCGCCCCCCCCCGCAGCCATGCCCGCAAAACACAAAGCTTTTGGGCGCCATCTTCGGAGTCGTTTGCTCGCCCCCGGGGCGCGAAAAAGGGCGGTGGTCTGCCTTGGCGCCTCGGCAGAAAGAATGCGGGGGGTTTCTTTGAGGCAGGACCTGTTGGGCGTGGGATCGTAGGGGGGTTTTCTGGTCTAGCTCGATGTCACGGGGTCATCCCGAGCCTCAAACAAGCCGGCAACCATGTCTTGAATCTTCCAGCTCGAAGAGAAAGGAACGGAGAAAGCTACTAGTAACAGGTGCCTTACTAGTAGTAACAAGAAGCTATTAGGAACAAGTGCATCGCTACTAGTAACAAGTGCCTTACTAGTAGTAACAAGAGGCTATTAGGTACATCTCTGTCTCCGACCCCCGACGCCTCAGGAGAAGAGGGGCTTCCCATCCGCCGAGAGGTTGTTCTTGCAATCCTTGCAAAAGCGCTCGGCCTCCTCACCTCAGTCGGCTGAACAGTGCTGTTTCCCCCCCGAGTTTCCAAGGAGACCGGGGCCGAGCATCCAACCGTCGTTTCGCATCACAACCGTCCGGATCGACCGGAGGGGGAAAGAGGGCAGCAGATCTGACCGACCCTCGCTTTCATGGCATGGCATCGCCTCGCGTGTCCGAGCATGGCTTGCAAAACATCACGCCCGGGTGTGAAACGAAAGGAAAGTCTTCCGGGAACATCCACTTCCACTGTTGGTGGGTATCTCCAGAAAGCCCAAGATCCAACGAGCCCTAAGGTGCTTGGCTACAACATACCCTGGCTTCTTGTCATAGCCAAAGTAGTCACTGACAGAAAATGAGCCATTTGTTTCACCATCTGAAATTCTGCTCCAAGCCTTCTCACGCCTTAAAACACCCCTAGTTTGAACCATATCCTCTCTGCAAATCTTGCCCCCTGCTCGGATCTTTTGCAACCTGGAGCATTTTACAGTGAGAACATGTGAAAGCCCATCACTGCCTACTTGACTTCTGCGTAACCTATCTGCAGCTCAACATAGGGAGTGGACCATCCCTCTCCAGGTATAAACCTCTGTCGCTACCCTGAAGAACCCTGTCGTCTCCCCCCGCTGGTCTAGCCGGACCGGACTCCGCTCCACCGGTCAGCGAGCGAAGTCCAGATCCATAAAGCTGTTGGCTGAGGACCCGGCTAGCATGAAGATGCATGAAGGGTGTGTTCATAAAGCTGTTGGCTTCACATTCCATCCGTGATGCGATGGAAACTAACCACTTGGCACCCTGTCAGCACGCGCCTGCTTGAGGATGTCAACCTCTACATGAACCTACTAACCTGCTCAAAAACCTGTGGCTTGCGTCATGCACCCAAGGTCCCCCCCCGAAGCTAACACCATGGGTGTAGCCAATGAGCTCGAGTGATGCTCCAACGAGGATCTTCGTCGTCAGCCCCGATGTGTCATTTTTTTGCCCGTGAGGTGCTCAGCACCTGTGATGAAGCGTAACGGCAGCTGAAGCACCCAAGTAAGAGTCAGCCTCACCCACTGATGAATTGAAGACACTGATGAACTGATAGATAGTCTAAAGAAACTGTGGCCATGCAGCCATGCAGTTCTGAATCGGTTTTCAGAGGCCATGTCAGCTTCTCCGGTGACAAGACGTGCTTTCCGCTCGGTGTGATTTCTTGGACCTGTTCTTCCGGCACCTGCGGTGCGCAGTGAGGCTTTTCCCGCCAAAGGAGGCGGAAAACTTGGCATCTTTGCCAGAAGCAGAGACAAAAGCCGATCGCCTTCGAGACCTTTGACTTTGCCATGTCTCTGACTGACTGGTGTCGGGAAAGGAGCGACGGAGTACGCACGAGCTTTCCAAGTACTGCCATGCACGAGGTTTCCTTCGACTCTGCCATGTCTCTGCAGGTGCTTTCTCATGTGAACAGCATCTGATTATGAAGAGTCTTTTTGTTGGTGGCTTCAGAACCCAACTGTGGCTTCCAGGATTCCAACATATGCCAAGCACCCGGAATGACATACTATATAACTTCATATAACCATAGCCTGAGTAGGCCAAGAATCCTGCTCATTGTTCAACACCAAACTAAGCTACCCAATCCAAATACCACACAGAAAAATCAGAGCAAACATGTTCAAACCCAAAAAAGACCATGCCTTTTGGGTCAACACCATTTCCTCAGAAAAAACCGTGGCTGGCTGCGACACTTCCTATCGATCCACGGCCCATGAAATTCCGATGTCCAGGGCACATCCATCGGCCGTGGGGTTCAAATCACATTCCGTCAGGGGCTGCCAGCGCACCTCAGCCGACACGCGTCGAGTCCGGAGCGGAGCGGAGGGCACCTAAAGGGCACCAAGACGAGCGAAGCGGTGTGAGGGGTTCATGTGGAGGTTCATGCATGTTTTTACCACGGGTGTTCAGGTATATACAGTATGCCTCCGGATCCTGCTTGTGTGGCTTGCTTGCCTTTGTTCTGGCTTGGGTATCTTGCCTTCTTCTTTCGTTTATCAGGCACGAAATAACATAATCGCATAGCAGCAGAGTAAGAATTCTGCAGATCTTGGTTACAAAACTGGTGGGCCCCAACCGAAACTCCAAAACAGTTCAATGCATATGCACGATTCATCTTTACATATAATTCTACATGTACATGTTTTATCAGAACAAAGTATACAAGCTGCAATTACATAGATGGGAAGAGAAACAAAAAAATCCAAATAGAGAACCCAGAACCTCACCACTTGGGGTACCTAGTCACACAAAGACCCTTGGCCGCTTGGGTCCCCCCCACCGCACCCGGATACCAGGTCGCTTTCAACCTCGGAACTGGCGAGACGCCACGGCCGAGAGAGGGCAGATGGGGCGGTGGTTGACTGGCCCTCTTTGGATCCACTGTCCACGCGAGGTCAAAACAAAGACAGTCAAAGGGTAGGAACGGACAGGTCGGCCCGGATTTTCCTGTTTCACGATGGGATCCAGATCTTCCGTCGCCCAATAAAGGTTGACACCCCCCGGCCCACCCGGATCTTCGCCTTCCAAGTTCGGTACGGACCTGCCATCTGCCTTCCCAGGTTTCACGCAGTGCTGCCCTTCACTTGGGCAAGCCCAGCAAAATGAAAGGACTTCTTAGCCAGTAGTAACAAGTGCCACGCTAGTAGTAACAGGTGCCTTACTAGTAGTAACAAGAAGCTATTAGAAACAAGAAGCTAGAAGGCCATGCGTTGCGGTGAGCAACCGGGTCTCACGGGGGCAGATCCGAAAAAAGCAGCGACGCTCTTTTTGTTACAGAGCGTCCTGTAACCTCAGGTTCATCATGAAAGACGTTCAAGAGGTCGAACAATAATGCAGATGCATGTTGCATGTATATGCCAACATACCTTTGCACCGGAAAGGACGCCTCAGTAATCACTGAAGGTGACTCTTTAGGGCCTCATGTTCGCCTCTGCTGGGCTTAAAAGTCTCCACAGGGGAACCCAGTGACCTAACATGGAGTTCAGAAACTTAGACAACTTTACATGTTACCACTGAATATTATATATATATATACTTTTTATATATACTATACATGTACTGTATGTACAAACATGCGTGTCCTTCGCTGCCAAGCCCAGCCAGGAAACTGATAGAACTCCAGCTCTGGCAGTTCCTTGTTGTTGTAGCGCCTGCTGCATGCGGGGTGGAACGAAGAGGTTGTTTCGATCTTGGCGAGCAAACAAAAAATGGTCTGCCGGCGGATAGGAAGCAATACTAAACATGGCCAAATATGTTTTGGTCCCACGCCCAGTCTGGTGTGTCCCACTACTCCACAGAACTCCCGTCCCGTGGTGCAGCCGATCCGGCTCTCCGGCCAGAGTTTCAGATCTGGCCCCACGTGGCTCAGTCCGCCAAAAGTACGCTGCAACCCTCAAAGGCATCATTCCCAATGTGCGTCACCGAGTTCGGGATGGTCAAGCTCGCCAAAGAACTGCAATGCTTAAAGGCGCAATCCCCAATGTGTGTCACTGAGTCTGGGATGGTCAAGCTCGCCAAAGAGCGGCAATCCTGAAAGGCATGATCTCCGATGTGGGTCACCGAGTCTGGGATGGTCAAGTTCGCCAAAGAGCTGCAGTTCCCAAAGGCACCATTCCCAATATGGATCACTGAGGTCCCAATAGTCAAGTTTGTCAAAGAGCTGCAAAGCTCAAAGGCACCAACGCCAATGTGGGTCACTGAGTTTGGAATGGCCAAGTTTGCCAAAGAACTGCAACTGCAAAAAGCATCATTCCCAATATGCATCACTGAGTCCGGGATGGTCAAGCTTACCAAGGACATGCAACCCCCAAAAGCATCATTTCCAATGTGCGTCACTGAGTTCGGGATGGTCAAGTTTTCTAAGGAGGTGCACCACTGAAAAGCACCAGTGCTAATCTGAGTCACTGAGTCTGGGATGGTCAAGTTTACCAAAGAGGTGCAATATTGAAAGGCGCCAAGCCCAATGTCGGTCACTGACTTCGGGATAGCCAAGTTTTCCAAGGAGCTGCAACCCAAAAAGCCCTAGTGCCAATGTGGGTCATTGAGTCTGGGATCCGGTATGGTCAAGTTTCGCAAGGAGCTGCAATCCTTAAAGGCACTATTCCCAATGTGGGTCACTGAGTCTGGGATGGTCAACTTTACTAATGTGTGGCAACGTGTGAAAGCGTTTGCGCGAATGTGTGTTTCGTCATTTGGAATTTCGACCACGAGTAACAGTTCAGAGTCAACAATGCGACCAAGACTGGCGATCGCATCTTTGTTGGAGCATATTGCTATATTTGGTTTGAAGACAACTCTCACAACAGTATCTTCAGTAATTCCAGCGTCCAATACCTTTGCATCATTGGCCAGCAATTGGTCGTCTCCCACAATGATCTCCACACCAGTAGTGCTGCGAGTGAGCTGGTCCCAAGGCTTTCTCTCCTTGATCTGCTGCTTGAGCATCCAGCCAGTAATCTCTGGTGTGACTTCAAGAACCAGGACTTCACCACTAGGCTGTAGCACTGAAATATCCGTCACCATCACACAAGACGATGAAAGAATTGGTTCTACATGTATATGGATGAATGAGATTATTGCTTGCGGTCAGAGCGCTGTTCTCCAGAGCTGGATTCGACATACAATGGCGATGAGCTGGCAATACATACCCTCATACCGACCGGTCGCACATGAGCACTCATTGTGCGTCGTGAGAAGAGTGCTGTGATTGGAACTGGCTGTCACACATGATGCTCATATCGACACGAGTGGCACCGGAAAATCCCCTCCTTCCGTGGCACCGGTTTGCGAACGTTCATTGACAGGAGCTCGGCTTCACGAAAGTGTCACCAGAAGCGAGTCCTCCCAACCTGGAATCCGCTTGTAGGTATTGAGTCACAAAACCTATAAACCAGCCAAGTCGTGCTAGAAAATGATTTATTAAAAGTATATGTGCGTGCCACGTCAAGAACAACAGCAAACGACCAAAGAGCTCGCTGTACTCTGTACTCTGCAGAAAATCTACAGAACGGATATGTGTTAACCAAGAAATGCTGCTGAAAATCTCTCCATTATCTAGATTCTAGATCAGTCTCAGTGTTGTGTGTGTGTGCATGTTAGGAGTCTATCAAGCGAGCTTTTCTGCTTCTTTTTGCCTACCAATGAAGGGTCATGTAGCTCGGGACTCGCCCTGTTCTTCTCCTTCGTTCTCCTCGCCCCTCCGCACCGTTCGCCACCCCCCGTCTCGGGGCCCCGGTGCTTGGGCAACGCCGCCACGAAGCGGAATTGGATCTGAGGCCGCGGTCCCCGAAGACCCCCGCCGAACGCGCTCCGCTCTCGGTCTTCGCGGCCCCCCCCCCAAACGGACGACCCCCACCGACCCCCACGAAGCGACGAGCTCGTCGAGGGATCGGAGGCCGCCGCAGCGCTCGAAGAGGTGAGAAAGCCCCGTGGTTCGCAGCCGCCAACCGTTCTCCTTCGATGTGAACCCCAACGTTCGGGTCCCGACCAAGGGGTGCCACCCATGCTTACCTCTGGTCCAGGAGGAAGCAGTTGTTGGTCGTAGGGTAACAAGCCGCGCAGGTGTTCAATCCAGCCCTACCCCCCACCCCTACCCCCCGAAGCACTGCAGTTTGCAAAAGAACACCAGGACCACAAAGTCCACCAGTGGCCCACCCCTCGCGGCGGCAAAAAACCGGGCAGCCGCAGGTCAACCGAGATCCCCGGACGTCGTTGGTGCCCGGCGGAATCTCTTCCACCAAGGTGAACTGGCCGTTGTCGGACCTTGAAAAAGGTTGTTTTGACACCCGTTTGACGCTGTGTTGTTGTTGCCTTCTTTCTCAAAACCAAAAACATAAGAACATGCCTGGATCCATTCCACCCTGCCGAAATCTCCACCGCTTGGCAGAGGCCAAGAAAAGGCCCTAGCTTCCCTTCTTTGGGGTGTTTTAATACGTGTTGTCATGTTCATTCAATAGTATACAGCTTGTGGTGTTCATCCCCGGATTCTGGTCCCCAAATTCCGATCTTGCTTTCCAAGAGGCGCACCGTCCATGGCGTTGGCCAAGACACTGGTCACCTCTTCCACGTTGTTCACCTTGCCGAAGACCCCCGCCTGGCGGCTCCGCCACGGTCCGGTGAGCTGGTGTGGTGTGGTCCGGTGAGCTGGAGGTCTTCTGCGGAGCGGTCCGGTGGAAATCAAGAAAGGACACACTTCGGGGTACTGCCTCTCTGGTCCTTGGATGAACCTCCTCATTGACCCCTCACCCTCTTACTTTAGAGAACAACTGATGAGAAATGGACATTCCAGAGTGAGAGTAAATAGAAAATGTAAATTAAACTATTAATCCTCTCCACCTCGCAACCATTGTTTATACTCATTTATCCTGTTCCTCATCGCCTCAACGTTTGCCCCGTAGTCGGTCAGTCTGTGGTTTTTCTTTATCTGTCTCAATCTCTGTATCTCGTTTGACATCATCCCGTTCTCCTCCTTAATCCTCTGTTTGGTTCGTAGGACTTTATAGTTGTGTTCAAGGTTGTGATATTCCAAAGTATTCTTTAGGTGTTTCTGGTAGTTGTGGTCTGGCACTCTGGCGCTGTTGTTGTCATTGTGGTAGTAGTGGTCTATGGAAGTATATACTTGTTTCTTCTTCAGGTTAGTATCTACCGGAGTGCTTCCCGATAATTTTTCACTACTGTATATGGTCTGCTTCCTCATAACGTCTCTTCTGACATTCTCGTAGATGTCCTTTTTATTCAGTTCCATCTTCTGTCTATCAATCAACATATATATATATATATATTAGTCTATAATATGTTTGATGCTAAACCTTTAATGTTCTCCTTCTTTTGGGTGTTCTTCTCTTCCTTGTTTGTGGCATACTTCTCCCTCACGGTCTTGTGCTCGTTCTGTAGTTATTCCTTTATTTTGTTTCATAACGTCCGCTTTCAACTGCTCCGCATCAATGGCGGTCTTCACCATCGCTTTTTGCTGTTTCTTCTCTTGAAGTGGTTTGCATAGGTGATTGTAGCGATAGTTGTGTTTGGGCATATACTTACTATAGTCAGCGCAGAAGACCGTTTCATTGCGTTGGTTTCTGGTGTAATAGTTCTTCTGCTTCAACTTGTTCATATCGGTTTTGGTCATCACTTGGGCTTCTTTGGGTTTCTCTTCTTCTTTTGGTTCTTCTTCTGCTTTTACTTTATCCTCTTCGTTCTGTGTTCCCTCTTGCTCATCCACTTCGTTTTTGATTTCTTCCTTTGCTTCTTCAGTTTCTATATCCTTCACGACGATTTCAGTCATATATATTACTATACATGTTAATAAATGATTTTATTGAGGACATAGGGCGTGTTTCAGTCCAGTCGTCTCCCAACCTGCCAACCGGCCAGTCCTGCCAGCACTTCCGCGTAACGTTCGCGTAACTTGCCTTCTTCAGAACCTTGTTCTCCGGATTGGTCACCTCGGCGGTGACCTCGCGGTCGCTGACCAGCCGTTGAGGTGGTCGTCTTTGCAGAACTTCTGGTCGTTGATTAGGGCGAACAAAGGAAGCAAAGACAGGCCATTGGGTTGGGAGCATCGGAACTGTTTGACGCACTGGGAGCTGTCTACTTCGATCTCTGTCTGTCGGAGGTTCAGCACTTCCAACACATCTTGACAATGGATCTGTGGTAAGATCAGGAGCCCTCCCAAGTCTCGCGACATTCATCCAGGTTTCATCCGGGATACTCAGGTCTGGGAAAACTAGTTGGCTTCAAAAAGGCAGTTGGAGCGCATGGTGCTGCTGAAGGCACTGCATAATCAAATCTTGTTCAACCCTAGCTAGATTGATTCTTGAGGGGGATCATATTCAGTTCCAAGTCAATCGTTTCTTGTTTGTTGGGAGGTGTTGAGGATAGCCATTGGAGGGTTGGACACACTCCATACATGAAAAGGGTTTCGACTCTCTCCAAACGCTGCAGCTTTCCCACCAGTTTCCTACACCCAACCGCCTCCACACAGCGCGGCTCTAAACCGTAGGTCGCCCGGGTGCCCTTGAGCATCTCGCCTGCGCACTTTCGGGTGACAGGACAGGCAGGAATGTGATGGGCTCACAGGTGAAGTGGAGAACTGCAGTAAAGGTTCACGCAAACATTTATGGAGTGGTCACGTCGCGATGGAGCCAACTTCCCTGTTCGATTTCCTCAGGAATGGCAAAAAAAACACCGGGACCTGGCCACCTGATGCTTCAACCTGATGCTGAGACTTCCGGACCGCCAGCGCTTTCAGGAGTCTTTGCTCCGCGGGTCATGTGCCCAGGTTCAGTGCGTCAGGCGGCGTCGTCGCCAGGCCCTGCGGGCCCTGGAAGCCACAGGGACACGGCAAAGCGCTTCCGCTGGGTCACCAGCACTTCGTGAGGAATGTCCTCAGTCGAGAGTCTGGCGAGGCAAGGCGAGGCGGAGCGCGCCGGACTCTGGTGGACCGGAAGAAGGGAGCGTGCGACCAGTCAGGGGGGGGTCGATTCCGACAGCAACCACGATGTCTGCCGTGGAAGATATGATATGTTTGAAGCCTTCATGATAGCGAACTTGAAAGCTTCCCTCAAAAGCACAACTGCGATGTTTGCTCAGCTGTGCTGTGATGCTATGAAGTGCTATGACGTGGCTTGCTCAAAGTCTCACAAGTTTTGAGAAGCATTCTTTTATGAACAACAGCAAATGTTTCTTCCAGGTGACAAGATTGGACTTCTACACAAGCCATTCTAGAATAGCTAGTCCCAGGCACTGGAGGAAAGATAGGATATGTCTTAAAAGTCAGTCACTCCGCACCATGAGTCGATGCTTTTACAGCCCAAATCCAGCCTCATGTTCGACTGCGTCACTCGCGCCCCACGGTCGCCGGTGCCAAGTCTCTCGGCTTCGAAAGAGCACCAGGCGACCCGCGGTGGGGTCCACATCGTCCTCCACCTGACCGTCGGCCCAAGCGCGGTTGGCGGTCCTTGGCCCCCCCCGTTTTCGGTTCAAGAATAGCTCGCTGCTCTCAGAAAACACCTGTGCAAATCCATAACTGTTGGAGACATATGAGTCAAACATTTGCTGCCGAGCTTGCGCTTTAGCATCTACCCGTGACTCACATTCATTTGGCTGATGAGGCACCAATTGATGAGGCAATGTCCGAATCTTTCGGCGTCCAGCAAGCAGTAATTGCAATCGTTTGCCTACCCTGGAAGTCCAGTTCGACTATACTTTTCCATAGTGAAGTGAAGGACAGTCCCTTTCGGGCACCCTAAAGACAATTCTTTGTGTAGTCTTTGACTCCCAGGGCCGCGGGCCTATACAAAAAAGTAATCATCAATGAACCGTCATTTAGGGTGTGGATGCTTGGACTCTCGAGCCGAGCCTATCTGGTCTTGGCTCTTCATCCAAAGCCATCTATGAATCTTCTGCGACTTTGCAAAACATCTTTGGCCTGGTCGTCCTTCATCTCCTCGGCACCCTTCTCCAGTTGATATGGATTGGGCCGTCTCTTGTAGATGCGGAGTTGACCTCCCTCACTAGGTGTCCAATCTTTGTTGGCCTCAGTGCATTCCAGATATTGAGGATTTTCCGTCAAATGGAGCACTCAGCGACCTGTCCAAAACCACCAAGGCCAGTTGGGTGTTCTTTCCCTTTTCTGAGACCAACACACCAGGTTGAACTATAAACATAAGACATACACAACCCACTCATGAAATGCTTTCCCACATCTACCGAATCCTCACCTTGGACCTCGGCCGAGGTGCATAAAAAATGGCTGTGACCTTGCGGCCGTTGTTCAGCTTCGCATCGTAGCCACCGTCCAGGTGTTTCTTGTAGAAGGCCTGTCACACACCCGGAGAACGCCTGGTAAGTGCTTTCTGGAGAACGCCTGCTTTCTGAAGCAATTTGCATGCACCATGATTTGATCTTTCACAGATCTTCAAGTACTTGGGACGGACTGCTAACCTCACTCGGCTTGGTGACGAGAGGACCAACGAACGATGGACACGGATACGAAGGTTCCCGCAAAACGAAGAATGGACACGAAGGGTATTTGGTTCAATCAAGTTTTGAAAAGCAATGAGAAAAACATCATTAGATGCTGAAATGCCTATGTGATCACACATGTCTGGACGAACCGTGACACGGTTCATCCTGGACGAAAACAGAAGACATGTTTTCATCGTCTCACCTCCACATCAACTCATCATCCAAAAATGACTCCCCAAATTGACAGAGCATAAGTAGCAAAAGTGACCAATACATTTTGAGTGAGGATCTACGAACTTCTATGTATTTGGGGTTCTATTTAAAAATGACTCAATGTCCAGGAGAATTTTAAGTCCGCGCAACCCAGAGGGTCGCATCAGCTGCCTTGGGCGGTCTTTTCAGCGGCCGACTTCAGGCGGACGGATGCTCACGGACTTCTGCTCAAGTGCTCTTCACATTCTACACACAACTCTCAGAAGAAAACAACAGCATTCTCTGTCATTCTGAATCATTCTGAATCATTCTGAATCATGTCCGCTCGCTTCTCATCTCTCCTGTCTTTCACCCAAGGTGCACCGCACTGCCAAGGCCATGGCACACAAGCGCGGGAGGCGCGGCTGTGTAGCCTGATCCTCACCCAGCGGCCCCAGCGTAGCGCCAAGGTCTAAGAAGTGATGGCAGAGCTCCTCGAAATCCTCAAAGTGCGGCCCAAACCGTTGGGATTCGGATTCGAACTGCTCCTCATTCTTAAAGAAGTCTTCTGCTGCCTCGCCACAGATCTGAAGCGGCGTTTGGGCAGAGGCGTTGGGGGCATTCACATCGGCCCTGGCCTCCAGCAGGAGGTGACAGCAGGGAAGAGATCCACGCCGTGCTGCCATGTGCAAAGCAGTCTCATCCCAAGCATCACGGGCATTCACAAAGTCCAAGACTAGAGAAGCATGCGAAACTTCAGCGTTGAAGCAAGGGGATTGGCTGGAGTTTGCATCATTTGAGGTGAGCTGAGAGTTCCAAGTCTGGTCTTGTGTCTTCATGGTGTCCAGCAGCTTCCGCACTTCAGACTCGTCAGCCTTGTCAGCTGCCACATGTAGTGCAGTGCACCCAAAGCGATCAACTTCGAAAGGAGCAGTGGCTAAATTCAAAGGCTTCAAGAACTCAGACCCCAGATCATTCTCCGTAGCCTCATCTTTCTCCTTCAACTCTGCCTTCACCTCACTCTTTCTACAGAAGAGCCAGGCCAAGTGAAGCAACGTCACTACGAGAGCTGAACGAAGAAGGGGGCCAGCGACGTTGGGGCCATTCGAGGTGCTCTTAGTGCTCTTCTCCTGAAAGTCCTTATGCTTGAAGTGTTTGAAGTCTTCTTCCTCCTCTTCAAGTGCTTGAGATTCTTTCAGCTCAATTGAAAGCCGAGGTGGTGTGAACCTCTCTGGTTCATTCCATGCCACGGCTCCCGCCGTCGTGAGGTCCTTTTGCATCAACACTTTGGCTTTCGCACTTCCCTCCGGGTCGTCGGCAGCGAAGACCAAGCACAGCGAAAGGAGAAAAAAGAACGAGAATGGTATCGGTGAGAACTTGGAGGTCATCATACTCATCATACCAATCTCACAGGTTAATGAGGTCGTGGATGGCAGCTGCCAGGGTAAAGTGTGGAGTCCACGGTGGGAGCCCCAAGAGACCGGAAGCGCGGTCGACGACGCTCCGGAGCGGTAGATGGACGAAGAGTCCGATCTGAAGGAAGAAAATGGCTACCGGCCGTCAGCGCAGGTCAGCAGGGTTCATCGTGGAAAAGGCAATCCTGAGGTTAAAAACACATGGGTGTCCAGTCGAATCAGGAAAATGTCATCTCAACTCTGATAGAAAAAAACCATGGGTAGACCCTTGGTAGAACCCTTCCAGGGTGCCGACCGGCTTCGTCTCCGTCTCGCTTCCCACGACCGTGCTTCCGGTCGCGGTCTCCCGCGGGTCCGCGGCACCTGGGGAGGATAAGAAGCGATTTGAAAGGATCCAGAGGCCTGCAAGTAGAGATTGCCTCAGTGCGGGTCTTCGAGCGGATTCCTCAGGCTTCGGGTGGCTCCTGGCCTTACTAGGAACAAGAATGCTACTAAGGGCTCCTGGCTGTCTTCAAGCGGATTCCTCAAAGCCTGGGTGGTCCCTGAAGGTGTCTTCACAAGGATTCATCCATCCTTTCACCCTTCTTCGCATGTCAAACCATCATTTGGGTTGCCCGGTTTCTCACCCTTCTGACCTGTTTTGGGAAGACCATGGAACTACAGGGGATTGGGTGTATTCGCAAAATCCATCATGCAACACGAGGTTGGGAACCCTAAACTATATAATTCTGGATGTCATCCTTCTCACCAAGAAGAATATCCCGCCTCACGATTCTTGCTGCCACCTCCCAATTCTGCGAGAAAACGTGCAGTCAAAATGAACATCTCCCGCAACAAAGCAACAAAACCGCATAGGAATCGTGAATGACACGGATGTTGGGTTGGCTAATGACTTCGGCACACTTAGCTTACAGACTTCAAGAAACCCCATGTTTTGACTCTTAGCCCTGTAGTTTTGCATTCACTCTGCCGGTGCTTTTCTTCATCCCAATTCCCTGCTGCGCACCAACGCCACGTGCAGCTCCTAGACTCACCCACTTATAGATGTGGTTATTGCAGGAATTGAAAGATTCATTTGAGTAGAGATTGAACAAACTCTACATCCAAACTCTATCTATACTTGAAGATAGTGGTTCAGTATATGACTTGAAGAATCATTGGAACTTTCAAGTCATGTGTGACTCTGGCCTTATCACCAGCCATCCTTTGGCCAAGAGAAAGCCACTCGATCTTCACTGAATCCCAGGCCCTCCCCAATGCCGACGGTGGCTTCTTTGAGCCCTTCGACAATTTGGAAAGGCCTCATCCCAAGGGTAGGTGAGTGTGTCCGGGATGGTCAACTCCACCAAAGAACTGCAATCCTTAAAGGCACTATTCCCAATGTGTGTCACTGAGTCCGGGATGATCAAGCTCGCTAAAGAGCTGCAACCGTCAAAGGCAGAATTCCCAACATGGGTCACTGAGTTTGGGATAGTCAAGCTTGCCAAAGAGCTGCAATCCTTGAAGGCACTATTCCCAATGTGTGTCACTGAGTGTGGGATGGTCAAGCTCACCAAAGAGCTGCACCCTGAAAAGGCATAACCCCCAATGTGAGTCACCGAGTCTGGGATGGTCAAGCTCGCCAAACTGCTGCAACCATCAAAGGCACCAAAGTCAATGTGGGTCACTGAGTCTGGGATGGTCAAGTTCACCAAAGAGCTGCAGTTCCCAAAGGCACCATTCCCAATATGGATCACTGACTTCCCGATGGTCAAGTTTGTCAAAGAGCTGCAAAACCCAAAGGCACCACCCCCAACATGTGTTACTGAGTCGGGGATGGTCAAGTTCACCAAAGAGCTGCAACCCTCAAAGGCACCACTCTCAATGTGGGTCACTGAGTTCGGGATGGTCAAATTGGCCATGGAGCTGCAACCCTGGAAGGCAAAATTTTCAATGTGCGTCACCGAGTTGGGGATTGTCAAGCTCGCCAAACTGCTGCAACCATCAAAGGCACCAATCCCAATGTAGGTCACTGAGTCCGGGATGGTCACGCTCACCAAAGAGTGGCAATCCTCAAAGGCCCCATCTCCGATGTGGGTCACTGAGTTCGGGATGGTCATGTTCACCAGAGAGCTGCAACTCGCAAAGGCACAATCTCCCAGATGGGTCACGGAGTCTGGGATAGTTAAATCGGTCAACGAGCGGCAGTGCCTAAAGGCGGCGTTCCCAACATGTGTCACTGAGTCCGAAAAGCTCAAGTTGGCCAAGGAACTGCAGTGTTCAAAAGCATAGTCTCCGATACGTGTCACTGAGCCTGGCATGGTCAATTTCGCCAACAGTTGGCAGTCCTGGAAGGCCCTCTTGGCAATCTGAGCTTCTCGCTGTGGAATTTCCACCACAAGCAAAGCTTCGGAGTCAACTTCAGTGCGGAAGCTGCAGATCGCACTTTTGTCGCAGCAGCTCACAGTGTTGGGTTTGAAGACGACGCTTACGACCGTATCTGCAGTGAATGCGGCATTTGCAATCTTTTCATCATTGCGAAGCAAACGATCTCCCACGATGATCTCCACCCCGGTAGTTCTGCGAGTGATCTCATCCCAGGTCTGCTGTCCTTGTCGAATCTGCGACTTGAGCTCTCTGCCTGTCGTGCCCGGCATCACATTGAGCCAAATCTTCTCTCCACTCACCTGCAACGCTGAGATCCTCATTGCCATGGCAGCAATCACTCCGATCACGTCCGGAACACACGAGATGTCAAGGTCTGCCAAATTTGCTTGCTCGAGTTACTTGCAGCTTGTCCTATGTGCTATATAATTGTGGCGGGGTCATACTTTGGTAAGGCTGCGCCTAAAAAGAACAATCCATGCGTGACCGCCTCAATTTCCCCGGAATACAAAGGCTGACCTTTTCCGAGTTCATGTTCAGTAGAAAAAACATGAAAAAACCTTCTAGAAAAAGGCCAATGACTGCTTTGAGTCGAAACCGCTGCTTGGTGAGGAACCGAAGTTGGAAACAGCTTCTCCTGGGTCGCCAACTTCTCGAAACATCCACGAGACCACGTTCAACCTAACATCCACGTTCCTTTTCAAAAGACACGTGGTCTTGCTCCAAAAGACACGATGATTGGAAAGAATGGGACTTCCACAATCTTCCACACGACTGCTGGTCATGTAAACTCAATTCCAACCAACGTGGCTTTTTCGGATGCAGCTTTCTCTTACTCGTTTTGGGGTGTGCGAGGAGGGCACGGGTTCGTGCACCACTGTGGACCACTGGACGACCGGAGGGCCAGCAGCAGCACACGGTGGACGGTCCTGTGTCTTCTTCGCGGTCGACAGTCGACGTGTTCCCGGAACGTCAAAGCATCTTCTGTACGGGAACCAGGTCAAAGATCGCTTTGGATGAAATGAATCCTTAAAATCCTTAAATTGAAGCGTTCTGTGAAGTTCAAACTCCCAAGTCACAACAAGGGGTCCATCTGTTCCACAAACAAGACCACAAGAGGGAGCAAGACCAACCGTCCACAGAGTCAGACCAATCGAACCTCCTGTTCACAGGGTCAGAACTGAGCCCAGCCTGCGCCTACCGAACATTATCCCCCAGTAGTCGAGGGGCATTTCTTGTTCAACTCAAAGGGAATGGAGATCATCTTTTTGAAAAGCTCCAGTAGCCCGGGCTGCTTCTCCCGGTCCAGGCCCTAAGTGCGTGACCGTTTGGAGTTTGGAACAAGAACGATGCGCATGACCTCTGGAAGCACCAAAAAAACATCTCATCAAATCTCATCCATCTCATTCCTCCTTCCAAGAAACCACTGCTTTGCCAGCCCACAGCTTTGCATGAGCCAAGAACAGTTCCATGGAAAACGCACCACCATCTCACAGTTCGGTCCGAGCCACCTCATAGTTGACCCAACAGATCTTGTCGCTCCGGTGGCCCACCATCTTTTGCTGCTGTACCTCTCGGACCGCCGGACGCCCCACACCGTCGGGTCCACCGCGTGGACTCCGGACCGAACGAAGCGGACGGACCGTCACCGGAGGGTCGAGTCGAGTCGCTTCTCCCTTTCGTCGATAGACACCTGATGAGATAGTCTGAGCTGGGTCTTTCTTTTGCCACCAAGACCCCGTCACTGAGAGTTTCGAAAGATCAGCCGCTGTTCGTCTGATGTATTCTAGTTCAAAGAGTTTCTAATTACTTGATGCATTCCTGAAGGCCCACATGTTCAATTTAGGACCATCAGATCTGATCCTTTGCGCTCCCGGTCTCGTGTTGTCGTGATCGGTCTCGAGAGACATTCGACCCGCACTGGCTCGGCTCACCACCGAGAGCTTCCCATCGTAGTCGATCATCTCCAGCTCCCGAAACACATCTCCAGTCTTGTCCGCGTCCAGAAAGTTCTCCTCCAAACGCGACGCTCAAAACTCCCCATCCGCCTTTTTCGCGATACGACCTTTGAACTGGAAGAGAAAATGCCCCAACAATGTTGCATGGAATCATGGGTAGCTTGAATAGCAGCCGACCGGATTGCAACGTAGAATTTCTCTACCAGGATACCCTCTGGTCCCCCTGTTATCGATTCCGGAGGTGCCTTTTTCAGTCTTGGCCCGTGTGAACCTGGAGAGCTCTCTCTATGACTAACTCCATCTTCGGCCGCCCGGCTGCAGCGGCTGCCGCGGCTGCAGACTCAACATCTTCCTACGGACCCCTGTCGAAGCACCTGTGCAGTGCGGCTTCGCACCTGGTTCACCTTCACCTTCGTCCTGGGAAAGCTGAAGACGAACGCAATAGATCTTTCAACAACACCTTCACCGTTCCGCTGTGCGTCCTGTCCGTTGCCCCCCCGAAGAGTTTGCCGGACCTGCGCCCCCAGCTCGCCTGGATGCCATAGCCCCGTTCCATGAGGCCCTGTGGGGGCGGGGCTGCGGGTCTCCCGAGATGCATTGAGATGCGATGTGTGGAGGGAGTCTTCTGCCATACTGGTCTAGGAGGCATGGTCTCACGGATTTGTTCACACCACCTTTCGTGTTTGACATCCTGAACCCGAAAGGTCCAAAACCTTCTCAGTCTGCGTAGTCTGGGCCAGCCAACGGTTAGCAAAACTCTCAGCCCCAAGGACGATCTCCAAAAAAAGCCCAAGACAGGGTTCAAGCATGGAGACCTGATGAGATCTGAAGCCAAACCCTTGGAAATGATCAAACCATCCTTTCTGGGCAATTGAAAAAGGAAGAGCCCACGTGATACATCATATCGTGCAACTGCTGACCCCAGGCGCCCAGTCTTTCACGCCAAAGTCCCAACTCTTGTATAAGGTGCTCAACTCCACCAAGAAAGACTTCTCACATCCATTGAGCAACCACCCTCCAGTTGCGGCCCCAGAGGAATTGCGGGAATGCCCCGAGTCAACCGGTCTCGTCTTCGCCGCCGCGTGGTTAACGGAAAGGTCGCAGGTCGCCCGAATCGGGCGCTGTGGCCTTGATACAGTCCACGTCCAAACTCTCCAGGTCTCCGATGGTGTATCCTGGAAACCGGCACTCACTGGTCTCGGGTGACGGAACCAAGGCCAGATTGCTGTTCCTTGAAAAAGGCCTTCCGGGTCAGGAGTGCAACATGCCGTACTTCTTTTTGGGGGGTGCCGACCCTCAAGAAACAGACATACTAGGTGTCCAGATTGAGACCAAAGGATCACCTTCCCCCTAAATCTCTCCCGAAGCGGATATCGCTGTTCTTGCCAAAGACTCAGATCACCCAAAGCACCGATTCCAACATATTCCAACTACCTCTTTTAGTGGCTGTCACCAGATGCCTGCCGACCTGATGGGGTGGGAACATGACAGACTCACCAGGTCTCCACCCCTTGGGGAAATCGACACCCGACCGGCGACCCGGTGACCGAGTGGTGACCGACCGGGGTCGACTCCCACCAGACATGGTTCACTCCTTGGAAGGCTCTGGCTCTTGTCCTCCCCAAAAAACTGCACCTGTTGGTCGTTCACTCCTTGCGGCGTGGCCAGCAGCCCTGCATCGTGGCTGTTGGCCGCGAAGGATTCGCTGTTCTCCACCTCGGAACGCGAGAGCGACCGCCACGTCGTCCGGATCGCGAAGAGGACACGGGTCGAGGCGGTGGACGTTCCGCCAAGTTTCACCCCTGGAGGACTGGAAGATCAGTCGCAACTGGTGGTTTTTCAACTCACTTGCAATGCACGAACAAAAATGAGTCAGTGGGTGAAACATGATGCAAAAGAATCGCAAGTAATGGTGGGAAAACAAACATCTCCCAAACCAGCGACGTCCGAGAAAGGACACCCTCGAACTTCCACCGATCCCACTGATGCCCGATCCCTTTGTCGGGGTCCACCGATCTCCCCATGGAGCTTGTGTGTGTGTAGTGGTCAAGGTGCCTTTGGGAATCAACCCACCGCCATTCTGGTTCTAGAATCTTCTAGGTCTTTTTGTCTTCCAAAGAACCGCTTTCTTTCTTTCTTTCTGTCTGTCTGCCTGCCTGCCTGGCTGGCTAGCTGTCTGTCTCTCTGGCTGGCTGCCTGTCTCTCTGTCTATCTGTCTCTCTTTCTCTTATTATTTAGTTTTGTATTTATATATATATATATGTTGTTATTACGTTATGTATTTCTGTCTTTCTTTATGTCTGTCTTTCTGTCTTTCCTTCCTTCTTTCTTTCTTTATCTTTTTCTTTATCGTTCTTTCTTTTTATTTCTTTCTTTCTTTCTTTTTATGTCTTTCTCTTGTTGTTTTTATCGTTATTTCTTTCTCTGTCTTTCTCTGTCTTTCTTTCTTTTCTTATTTCTTTCTTTATTATGTCTTTCTCTGTCTTTCTTTCTCTGTCTTTATTTCTTTCTTTCTTTATTATGTCTTTCTCTGTCTTTCTTTCTTTCTTTCTTTCTTTCTTTTCGTGGCTGATTCTGTCAGTGAAGACCCGGTTTACACACCAATGACACCGGCCCCTCTTGCTGTCAGCACGTGCTGGCAACCTGTTTTGACGCACAAGTTCTTCGTCCCAAGCTTTGACAGTTGGGTCATCGTTCTCGGTAAAGAAGGAAAGAGTAATCACTCATCACCGATTCATTCACTTCGACAAGTCAAGACAAGATCCAATTGGCTCCTCCCATCTCCTCCCCTCCCCAGAGTTGCAAATGTTACAATTCTGCAGGAAATCCAGCGCCACCCAAGTGACGTTGATCAGCTTCACCACGTAGCGAATGAGGCATTCCTCCAACGTGTTTGGGCTGCTCGGTTGCACCCCGCAAGCAACGGTGTTGGCATTAAAGCCTGAGGACGAGTGGTTCTATGTCTTGCTGAAAATCATCCGGATCCGTTTGTCACCAAGTGCAGACAAAGCAAAGGTGAACCGTTGAACCGGATCCAGATCCCCCTGATCGAGTCAACCTTCTGCCCCACGTCTACCTGGCACACAAGGTCTCTTGGTGTTGCTTAAGGCCCCCAGATCCTAATCGTACTCCTGGACACATGTTGCAGTCTTCCAGCTTGGAACGACTAAGTGAGCGGAAATGACTGCCGATGGTGCACGATAGGCAACAAAACTTGGCAGTTGCAAAAGCGGCATATCATGTTCACCACTTCATCTCCTTATCCTTCGGAGGCCCAAGCGACCCATTTCTGGTGCCCCACCACCCCCACCACCGAAAGACGCGTCGAAAAACGCTCAAAACGCTCACCTTCACCACGTCTCGCATCACTTGGATCTCCGTCTCCTCATCCATGCTCTGTCCCGCCTTCGCACCCTGCCGGTCCGGGGCCGCAAGGGCCAGCACTTCGCACACCGGAGCAACTCCAGCACACGGATTCGCTTGGGGCAACACCGTGAATCAAGGGTCACAATGCTGAACACTTCAATGGAAATCCCCTGCCACGCCCATCGGCGACGAACGACGAAGCGATTGTGGCCACCAAATCCCTGGCCCGCAAGGAGCCCCACCCAGAGCGGTGCGTTTTCCATTCAAAGTCCCTGGACGCCTTCCGCTTCACGTTTCCAAAGATCTCCTGCCGGGTGGGGTCATGCATGTCCTTCTCTGCAGTGCTCGAATGACTATGAAGCACGGTGAAGAACAAAGGTCCCTCAATCTCTAAGTTAAAAATCCAAATATAAAATAGAACACTATGTGTATATATATATATTATATATATATATATATTTGATTCTATCCAAAGTCTGTTGAAATTTGATTCTATCCAAAGTCAGTTCAAAAAGAGAACCCGGCGTGGGAAATGCACTACAGTAATTACACAAGCCACCACAGTGCTCCAGCGCTCCAGCTACGGCGTACAGAGCTTCCAGATACGTCGCCAGACGCCCGGGCCGCCGCCACGGCCGGCCCGCCGCCCGCGCCCATCGGCTCCTGCGCCCACTCCATGATGGGCCCTGCAGCCTCCCGCAAGGCAGAGGGCTTGGTGAAGTCCTCGGTGTTTTTCGGCGGCGCCAGGAGTTGGGCGCCAGGAGTTTGGTGTATCTGTCCATCGATGAATCAACGATTTTTCTGGCCAAGATGGAGCTTCGTGGACAGAAGCAGGGTGGTTACAGTACATAGATTGTGTCAGATTTCCACCTCCCCCAAAACCAGCCCCCGAAACCCACCAAAACCCCAATTCCACGCCCACCGAGCCAGCCGTGTGTTGTTTGCGCTTCTCTCACCTGGATCGGTCAGTCCAAACCGTGGGACCCTCCAAAACCGCGCCTCAATGAGTCGATAGGCGATGTCCTGCTCCGCCTCCGGCGTCGGCTCGTCGGCCGCCCCGCAGCAGCGCCCGCGGAACTCGCGCACCTCGGAGGAGGAGCGGAGGAGCGGGGAGGAGCGGTGGATTTGAGCACCGGCGATTGTTTGCTTCTTTTTTGGGGGGGCGGTGGGTTTGTGGGTTCGTGGATGGGACACCTAGTGCTTGAAAGAAAGAGAGCAGACAACAGCAGCAAAACGACTCAGGAGATTGAACAGCTGTTTTGGCTCTATCTACAATGCGATTGATTGGTATGTTGGAGGGTGGTTTTTTGGCCTGGAGGTCGATCGTTATCTTTCTGAAAATAATGTGGCAATAGATTTGAGCTATTGACAATACTCAACAGCAAAAGCCGCTTTGCCTACCTTTTTGGATCTCAAAGCACATCAATCGCTCTAAAGAACCTTTCGGCTGGGAAAATCCGGGATTGTGTCAGAAATGTATGTCATCCCGTGCCACCATCATACTATTCAGGCACGAAATCCTGCGCTGCAACCGCAGCCACTTCAGAAACCCTGGGAATACACGACCGATTCTAAACACTCTGGAGAAAAGGGACCTCCATTGCAGGTTATTGCATAAATGGTCCAACGTACAACTTGGGGTGATCTGACCAACATATCTCTGGGCATGCGGCCAGAGACTTCCAAAAATCCCTGGGATGAAATGGCAGAAACTTCAAGCTGAGAGTGCGAGCCCCTCCCCATGAGCCGCAACATCAATGGGGGGCAACCCTCCACCCTTCACCCTTCACCGCATTTTCAGAAAACCGTTCAAGCACCGATGACAGAAAAGACTGTTGCAACATGGAAGCGTCAAAACAAGGGGAAGCTTGCCACAGAGGAGGCTCTTGAATGAACACCTTTACCCGGCAAAAGGCTGCCACATCTCTTTCCACTTGAAGCGAACATGAACTTCCTGTGGACTTCTACTGGTAGAATGTGTTTCTGATCTCATAGATTTCCGGTTTGCGGCCTCTATCTGAGTGAGGGCCGAGGCCCCCCACCCTACGACACCAACCCAAAGCATCTCTTGCCGTGCGATGCAAAGCCCGGTGCCTGGCGTGACCTCGCTCGCTCAGCCCAGGCCCAAACGGTGCTGTCCAGGCACCCCGGTACCACTGCGCACCCGTCGTTCCAGATCTTGCTTGGCGCGCCGATTCCGATCCTCGGCCGCGGGACGTCTTCCGGCACGCGGCAGACTCGACCGGACGGAACATAAGAGCTTTTGGGCTTCATAGCCAGGGGTCCATCTCTGAAGAGGCTGTTTGGGGAGCTGACTCATTTTCCCAACCAGCCAAAGCTGTGCCAAGACTTAGCAAGGAGGAAGGAGATGTGGCTTTCTGGGTCGAAGCAATGGTTCGGACTATCAGAGTTTGGGGCCCTTTGTGGATGGATCACCCAGCAGTCCTACATTGGTGAAGGCGGTGATGCTCACCTAAGACCTAAAGCCTTTAGGCGATGACAACGACCAGCCAGACAGACAGCTGTCTGGAATTCATATGAACTCTGCACGAAGAATGGAGCGATCTGAAAACTACTTGGTAGATGTAGCCGAGAGCGGGTGCCCATCTGCATTGCGCTGGGATGAGCATGAGCCGTGGTCAATAAGCCCGCTGGCATAGAGCTTTAGAGTCTCCGTTGGTTGATAGTAGTAGGGGGGATATCAGGGAGGGTAGAATTCCTGCTATATAACTTTAAACTTTAAACTCAAGGGAAGGTTTAGAGAGTGCCAGGGAGGCATCAAGAGTCAGTCCGGTGCACGATCAAAGGCCTCTGGCCCTGCATGGAGACGGTGCCCTCAAGATAATCCAGAGAATAACTGTGGTGTTACCCAAGCACTCGACAATGGAGGGTGCGTTTTAGAGTAGGGCATAGGGAGACCTACCAATTGCTGAGTGTGGTTGAATTTCTTCTTGCAGGGGGGGATCTCCCTATTTCAATACACGCCATTCCAAAAATGCCCCGTTACGTGGCCTCAGTGACCCGTTAAGACGCCAAGGCACATTGAGAATCTCCTGGAGGATCTTGACCTCAGGTGTTGCACCGTGACCAGACAAAAAGAAAGTGTCGCAAATGAATGAAACCATCTTCCGGAGCCGTGGCGATCGTCGTGGCACGTTCCAAGTTCTGGGAGGAGACTTTGTATCTCCGCACCCCAAAAAAAGAAACTGCTTATGAACTGCTCCACTGGAGAAAACAACAAGAAACAAGGACAAGGTCCATGCACCGGTGCAGTGCTTCTGAAGTTGTTTGTTCGTCTGCAGGTCGAAGGGACCGTGGAGTCGATCGTCGCCTCATCCCAATCCTTCTTTCCAGCTTCGGCCACCTTGACACGTTCAGCAGCTTCCTGAGGCCCGGCGAAGCGCCGTTCCCGACCCGGCAACCGCGGGAACCCCGGCGAAGCGTGGCGTACCGCGATGGACGAGGACGGCCGTACTGCAACATTCTGTGCGAGAATGCCACGGGAAAACTGGCTTGTTTGGGGGACCCTTCCCCTTCTTGACCGGGTTGAGTGTCTCTTGAAAAAAGAAGAACCTTTAAACGTTAAAATTGGAAAAGTCAAAAAGCTTGCTTTTTAGGCAAAAAAAACAAATGAATAGAATCGAAACAACAAATTAAGTTGACACAACGCTCAAAAGAAACGAAGAAACCCACACAAACGGTATGGTCGAGAAAGGACCCACGATCATGGTCGGTTCACACAGTCACAGAAGGCTTGCTTGGTCTTTAACAGAACAACGAAAGCAACAAAAAGGAGAAATTGGCTCCTTCCGGAATTGATACAGTCCTTCAAAGATTCTCTTGATTTCAACTTTTTGATACCAAAATGATACCAACTTCATCCCTCCTTAGATTTCTCAAGAATCGGCAGCTGCTTCCAATGCGTTGTGGTTCCTAAACCTGCAAACAGAACTTCCTGGCCATCGCCTTTCCTGAAACCTCCCAGAAAACGATGCGTTCCTTCGCAAACCCCATGCAATGCCCACTCGGAAGTCACCGTCCGCTCGCCGTTCGCGCGCGAGACAAATGCCTCCGGCAGTCGGTCACGTCTTTAGACGACGCCTCAGCCGCCTCAGCCGAGCTTCTTTGGAGATGGCCTTCTCAAGAAAGCCTCCCTGCATGCTGAGATCTGCTAGGACAGCGAATCCGCCAGGTTCAGGCGCACGAACCGACACACAGCGTGGGAGGCATGGAGTGCGAGGCAACTCCCAGTCAGCTTGGTTTCGTGAGTCCTCTTGCTGTGTTACCTGGAAACCAAAAGCACTTCCGCGCATATATTCTCTTCTTGGTCAGAGAACACCAAGCACACAACTTGGCGCCAAAATTGATCTTATATGTGTCATAAGTTATGTGTGTATGATGTAAAATATGTTTAAATATCTATCTACAATTTCCGCTCTTCATGCTTCACACGTTCTGCTGTGCCCGTCTGCTTGGTCATTCCAATTCAAAGCTCTAAGGCTGCAAGAAGCAAATCTCACAAAAGGTATGTTGGCACTATCTCGAGTCATGTCAGCTCACCATGACACCCGACTCCAAAACCCTCAGCTTTCGGAGTTGCCGCAGTTGCCTTTAAGAAGCAGAATCCCTCGTTCGTTGATGTCCATCATCAACCATTTGCACAAGGATTTGATATTCTCCGACCCATATAGGACTTATGTATATACCTTCCTCCGTTTGCAGACGTCACGACAAATAAACACATTATGTTCTACCAACTCACGTTTCCGCTTGTCAGTAGAGGTGTCATTAATGGCAAGTTCATCATCTTGCAACCACCCCAACTGCTCCAACTCCATAAAGTTGACTCGTTCACCCTACCTGAGAAGGCATGATTCAACATAAACTGAAACTGAGCAGAATCAAATGTGCTTGTCTTCTTGATACCTTCCCAGTTGCTCCTTTCCTTAAAAAAGTTAAAAAGAAAACAACCGCCGCCTTTGTCCGGGTTGCACTGGACCTCCTTGTATCGGATATTGGACCTCCGCTCGAAGTCCGATCGGCTCGCAGTCGGGGATGTTGGCAGCGACCGAAGCGACTTGATGTGGGGAGGTACCTGGCCGGCCTACCTCGCCGGCCTACCTGGCCGGGGGCAGGTCATCCCTAAGCTTGAACTATGTGTTTACCTCCTGAAACCTGATTTCATAGGTGTCCAAGGCCGGTCTAAAAAGGCCAAGCTTGCCACCATGATCAGGTTTGACCAACCGATTCATCCAGGGGAGTGTTTTTTTCCAGCGCTGCCGGCCGTCTCCTCTGAGCGCGCCCGGCATGGGCATCTTGACATCGCCAAAGGCGGACGCCAAGCCTGGAGCCACCTAGGGAGGCAGCGAGGCGTGGCGCAGCGCGGCGCGGCGCGGCGCCGTTCTCCGTCGGTGCTTCGTTTTCCGAGCCCAAGGAGTTGAGGAAAACAGTCGTGAGTCCCAAAAAAAACAGCCAATCAATCCACAAGCCACACTGGATGGACTCTTGGCCAGCCTTTTCTGTTGTGCTCTATTTATCTTCCTCATGTTGGATTCTGCAGAGCACTAAAGCAGTCTTCGGAATTCGAGCCAAGGTTTGAGGGGGGTATGGCTGCCTCATAAATGCGTGGCAGGTTTTGTGTGTATAACTCTTCGCGCGGTGAAAACCTGAAGTGTCTTTTCGGTAAAACGGGCCCCACTTGTGGGGATGCTGCCTTCTTTGCTACCCCAACAGAGTTAAAGAGGAAAGGAGACCAGTGCAAATCCCGAGTATTCTTGCTATGTGTTCTGTGCATGACCCATCGACCGTCGTCGCCCCTTGAGGCAACTGCCATGGAAGCTGCAGCACCCAGCAATGCTCGGCGTGGCAACTGGACCGACCGCACGGACCGACCGCACTCGAGACATGAGACCGCAACGCTGCAGCAGAAGGCATATTCTTGAAGCACATCATCCAGCATCATCCTATCAAGTTCGGGGCCACAATAGCCACTCACTGATGTCAAGCTTCCGCCTAGGTTATTGTGATCTGTTGTCCTTTCAATTGACCAATGATGGTTTCACCGAGAGCCGCCAGAAGCCTGGCTATCATGTGGGTCTTGGGCGCTTCTTTTGTCTCTCCTTTGGTCCAACGATCCCCGAATGATTCGATTTAAGTGGATCGTTGGGTGGCTTTTCGGGTCGCCTTTTCCCTGGCTTTGGTCCTTTGATCCAAGCCTTTGGTGGCTTTTCTCTTGGTGCTCGAGTTCTGCGCAAGCGCCCGTGCGTCCTCTCTCGCGTCTGCTTGGCGATCTCTGCCCCGAAACCGCGGCGAACACACCACCGAACCTCTCTTACTTGGCTGGTCGGGCGCGGCCGCTTTTTGTCCTGCCTCTCTTGGGGCACTGGGCAAGAGCCAAGCGGAGCTAACGCCAAACGCAGTCAAGGCCTTGGTGTCACGCCCCGGACTGAGTCATCGCCAGAACATGAGGTGGGTCATGCGTCATCGCCTAAACACATGTGGCGAACACGAAACTAGCTGAAGTGAATTGCAAATGGATGTTCATCTCCTTCCTCATTGTCCCGGAAAAATGTTCAAGACTCATGTACATCTGTGATGATGTGTCAGTCATGCCTTCAAAAGGGGAGGATCGCAATGTGGCACAGTTCCTTCAACTGCTCCCTTTTCCACCATCTACTCCGAATTCATTGATCCAGATTGGACTCTCTCTGCTCGGACTGCGGTGGGGCTTGGAACTTGGTTCAGTTTGAACTACCAATCTGCGCCCGGGGTTGTTTTCAAGACCAGTAGAATGCCCCCCACCAACCCCGCAAGACGTGACCGCCTCGTGCTGAACTGGAAGAAAGGGAATTCGGCTGTAGAGAACGTGTAGAGTGTAGACCGTTGGAGACCGTTGTCGTGTGTCAGTTGCGCAGTTGAGCATCACTTGGTTGACATGGTTATTCCTTCGGATCAAAAAATGTGAAATCTGCTGGGTCAACAGCACGCCCGCGACCCACCCTCCTGAGCAGTGGCCCCCTGCCAGCACGGCCACTGGTGCCCTGCTTCTGCCTCCAGTCCAGTGTCTGCACTTCTCAAGCAAAAGTGCTGCCCCGCTCAAAAACTGGTTGATATGGACCTGAGATCTTATGGGCGCAGTTCTAGAAGTCCCAGTACATCCACTGAACATAATCCACTGTTCAATGAATTGGCAAGGATGTCCAAGGCACATTCTGCCCAGCAACAGCCGGGCAAGTACATGCAAGTAGCATTGACAATTCCACCGGATTTATTGAACCATGAAGATCCACTGGATCTTAGATTCGTATCTATTCTTGAAGGCCTTCATTCTTCAGCCAAGTCCACCAGCTTTGCAGAACGCGTGACTCGTACCCACAGCTCCAGACAAACCAAAGACAAAAGGAGCTCACTCTCGGGAGAAGGATTCACTCTTCAGCTGCCAAAATGACGTGTCTGAGTCTGAGTAAAAGCAAAAAGTAAAGAAGTATGATTGGGGCAAATGCACAAATGTTGGGGGGCCTGGATTGTCTGATTTAGTTGCCTGCCTTGTTGCTGACGTAGTTGTGAAAGGCTTCTGAGATCCACCCAAACAAAGTACCATGGGTATATCCCATTACCAGTAATAGTGGAATGTTTTTCCGCTTTGCATCTTAACGAAGTGAAGTGATTTTCACTTCCAGACAGTTGGTCAGTGTTCACGTACCAACAACCTAATCGAACTAATTACAAATACGAAGGCATGACCGAAATGCAGTAAATGTGGCACACAAGAAGGACCGAGTCTTCCATGAGAAGACAATGCTCAAATGCAAGAAGCGAACTTCAATGCTGCTGGTCCTGAATGTAAGACACAATCTGTTCAAAAGACTAATGCAAGGACTCTGGGTGTTTTGGCACGGGCAAGCCAGAAACACGCCAATGCAAATTGAGATGCCGAGCAGGCGGTGAAGATTGTTTAAGATATGCATCAAGGGCAACAGCTGAATCGAAGGCAGAAGCTAGCAAGGGTCGCCCCTTGAGGGCAGGAAACCAGCCTCTAATGCCAATCCAGTTGAGCTCATCTGTGCGATCAATCTTTTCACGGTCATGTCCAGAAAGGTACACACCTTGAGTGTGTAACCACTTGAGACAAAGAATGAAAATTCTTGATTGTGCCGCCAAAGTTTGTGGACCTTTGGCGTCAGCATCCCTGGAAACATCTTGTAATCTAAAATCCGAAACCCCCTTCCAAGAATGTGCTTTCCCGGGGGCCATGTTGACTGGCGAAACAGATCTGGTTGTTACAGAAAAATCAAGGTACAAGAACGTGCATAGGGGGCTACGAGTATTGCAAGAACAGTGTTTGTCCACACCGCAACTGTCTGGCCCATCAAAGGACCCGAAAGCAGAAGATAGGGTGGTATGGGCACCGTTTGCCTAAGTCTATGCACCGTTTGGTTCAGATTAATGCTCTTCACACGAGAGCATGGCGCCCATTTGATCTGGGCAGTGGCAAGAACACCAGTAACAGTGGATGATGATACTTCGCTAAGGCCTTGTTCAAAACTAGTGCCAATTATTGACCGACTGTTACAGGCCACTTTGGACAGACCTAAACAAACTACCCAGCACCCATCCACCGGGCCTCTCTCCATGCGGACCCGGTGCCTGGGAAAGCGACTCCAACGACTGGTGTTCGTTCTGTTCGCCACCGGTTCACGGGGCATCCGCCGTGACTCTCCCATTGGAACGGTGCCGGAACGAAGGTCTTCGCGGAGTTCCCGCCTGACGAATGCCATGGGTACATGCCCGTCTCCAGGAACCAACGCGATCGTGAGCTCATGTAAATCACATGATGTTCCAGAGCTCTTCCGACAAGAGAGACAGCACCGCTGTGGTGAATCCGATGTGGGAGTGGCAACTCCAATGAAGTGAATGCCTAAACAAATGACCACGGTACCACACACTGGCTGATGAGGAAGTTAGGAAGTGCTGCCTCAAATGGTGAAACCAGTTCACCAGTCATGTCTCGCCTCGTTGCCATCCTACCCACACACAACCACCCACATGTTGCTTTGGGGTGGTTCTGAGCCTTGAAAATGACTGAATAATGGACTAAGACTCGTTCCAGAAAACCCAGCGCATTGCCAGCCCCTTAAAGACGGTCAAACCCGGTAGACCGGGTCGCCGCCGGTCGCCGTTTGCCCGGTCGCCGTTTGCCCGTTGGATTCCTTTTCCGAGAAGCTGAATCTCCATGGTGCCGGCCCGAGCTCGACCCAAACAGCTGCAGTTGAAGGAAGAGGGACTGAAGATGAAGGAAGGGCTGCCTGTTCAGAGCACCTAGAAAACCACTCCATCCAGAGCAATTCTTAGAACTCTGTCTGCTGGGACTCCCTTCTGACTAGGCCTCTCGGCTGGGCTCCGAACCTGGGGGCCCGATGCTGGGGACTCCGAAAAACTTCAACTCTCCACCCATTGGGATTCTGCAGGTACACTGAGCGGTGGAACCCAGTGGAAAAAGGTGGAAAATTAGTCCTTTGTCCGTCTCCAACATCCGTTTCTCAGATCCGCAACGCAACGACGATCTGTACAGTCCACCGTACGTACGTCGAGAGCGGATTGTGGACACCCGGCATCGAACCTGTACTCCAGCTGAGACCTGTTCACCTATTGTAAGTGTGGTGGATGTTTTACATTTCGACCATTTCGACCCAGTGTCAATGGGTTTCTTCTCAAGATATGGGGACCAAAAATATGGGAACCACTTGGCAACTGACCAGGTCCCCAATCCAAGAATGTGTCAAAGACTGGAGGTACTGGAACTGGCCATGTAGGAACTGGAACTGTCTCAGCCACTGACTGGATTGAGATTCAACTTCAACAGGATTGGGAGCCGCTTCAATTACTTTACGTTCTAGGCAACAACCACAAGCTTTTTCTGCATCTGCTGTAACGAATTTAATGCAGAAAAAAGTCTGAGATCCTTTCCACACTGTTTCCCTATTGACACAGTGCTGGTTTTTGGATGCTTCGTTCTGATGAACGCAGGTACATTTATGCCATGCCATTCCAGAAGAGAGCAGGGACTCTCAAGCACAACTTTTCATGCCTTGTCAACCACTCAGCCAGGACCAGGAATCTTCGGACTTCCGAAGAGCCTTCGGTCCTGTCCCGTGGACTTGGCCCTACTAGACACTGGGCTGAAGGGATTGGGTCCAGAAACGGGGCCCAATCCTAATGGGTCCTACCATCACAACGACAGTTGATCGATGTTCAGTTTGTTCCGTGAAGCGGCGTGATGTTGGCCACGGCAAGTCCTAATCCGATATGACGTGGAGAGGCGCTTTCTGTATTTCTATAATACCTCCATGCTACCAGAGGAAACTCCACCCAAGACTTGGTCTTCTTTGGCGGACTTGTTTGGACTTGTCAATCTGCAAGGGCTTGGCTGACAGCGCGATCGGATGATCAACTGCCTGTTTCAGAAAAGGCATGGGCCACAGCTTCGGTTCCGTGGAACCAAACCTGCAGCCGAAGTCCACAACTTCTTCAGCGTGTAAAAAAAATGCATGGAGCTCCACCGAATGATAGACGTTTCTTTAGAGATGTTCTACCTATGGTTTTCGATGGATGGTCTTCGATGGTTCATGCTGTTTGCGCATGATGTTATCATAACCCATATGATGGTGCAAGTGCTAGCAGTACACCTCAAGCAAAGCAAACTCAAACAAAAATCAAATTATAAACAAACAAACACATGTCTGTTATTTGTATAACACCTGATCATACAAAACATGAAACCCAGAGCAACTATTCACAAGCACCACATCTACTAGAAACCATGGAAAATGCTGCGATTTGCGAACCTCGCTTGTCCGCACAGCTTGGCACATCCAACTCGCCACCGCCGAGCGAGCTCGCGAAAGCGATTCGAGCTGATTCCATCGAAAAAAAAATCGCTTGTATACTGTTTCTTCGAAAAATAAACGGAATGCGCTCTTGACATTCTTTGGATGGGTTTGGGGAATTCGCATGAGTTGAATTGTCTTGCTTCTCCAGTATTCATCCATGAGCAAAGCATCCTCTCATGGCTCGAGCAGATTTGCTTCTGGCTCCACACACCTTTTCTGGCCAATTCCCGGCAAGCTTTGGTCCAGGGGACTACCCCCCACTTTCAGCTTGCATCGGCCAACCTTCGGTTGGAGGCTGGATTACACAGTAGTGCAGTCATGCACAACCCAACCTCCAGACTATGCTGCGCTGAACTCAACTTCTGGCCCGGCCCCAACCGCTGGGGGAACGGGCGGATGGACGTGAATCGGACGTGAATCAGACGGAAGGAAGTGATCGGCTATACACCCTGGCATCGAAATGAATTCCAAAACTTCCAGAGACCGCATGAGATCATGCACTTCGTACATCGTCTTCAAAAAAGTTGATTTCGCACAAGGGTGTAGAAAGTGATGTAGAATGGAAGGGTGTCCAGGTGCCAGGATTGACATGTAATTTTCATCTCTTCTTCCTTTGGGTCTCGGGGAAGAAACGGTTCACCGACTTTGGGGTCAAATGACCAGCGTGATGACTTCATGAAGCAAAAAGTGCATGTGGTCACCGATGAAGCGAGAAGCGCACACGTGGATGTGAAAAGAAGAGGAGTCGTGGGACAGCCCCCGAGGCCTGCAAGCCAACCAAACGTGATCGAAAGGGTTCTGCAGGTCTTTGGTTTGACCCAGGTCTCCATCTCGAAAGCTGGACCAATCAGAAATTCCTGAGGTCTCTGAAAGCCTTCATGGTTACTGTAGCAAAAGGAAAAGTACACGAGACTCTTGTCCCAAGCTGCCAGCCACACCAATACAATCATGCACAGGTCCAGCCCTTAGCTGTGCACTGCAGAAGGTGCAGGTCCCAGCAAGTTTCGAGCAACGCTGGGAGAGGAAATAGCTGAGAACCCTGTGAATCGGCAATTCCTCTGACACTGAGTCTCACAACCGAAGTTCTTGGAATATGACTAAGAAGGCGTGCTGCCAAGGAGCTCTGTACTGTTCAGGTGCATTGCCAAGCTCTTCCTGCCAACCAGTCATGGGATACAGTGTTGAAATCTCTGCAACTCCAGTCATCAGAGTTTCTTCTGGTTGCATACTCCATATTGGCAACCTCTCCGGTCCAAAAACATTGCTAATCTTACCTGAGGCAACCCAGCCACCATGACAACTGCTCCTTTGAGAAATGACTCTGTTCGGCAGAACACCCCGCAAGTGTGCGGAAATTCGTGAGAAAATCAGATGAGAGTTCAGTAGTTCGGGCTCCCCTTGATTCTGAGACACCTTCCTTGCTTCCTCAAGCTCGACAGCCAGTCCACCATGGCTCACATGATTCACCAGCCCACAAGACCACAGAGAGGTGGGAACGGATGGAAAACGGCAATACAAAGCAAGCATCCTATCCACCTGTAGTGTGTGGTGAAAACCATCATCTTCACGTCGCGACAAGCCCATGCACGGGGGAGGATGACAACCCACCGGAGTTTGGCATGGGACCTGTTTGGGTCCGTCATGTCGTTGGTTGGGACCTGTCGGTCAACGGGTGTGGCCTTTGGTCACGCTTCATCGGAAGATGTATGGAACACGTCCCACCCCCCAGGGATTTCCGAAGCGGTCCAAAGATCGATCGGTGCACGGTGCAACGCCCCCCACCCAGTCCTTCGGTCTCAGCTGCGCAACGTGTGCTGTTTGTCAGCACCTTAGCTGGCAGAAGCAGCCAGCAGAATCGTACTCAAGCTACATTGAAGTGCCAGTAGTGAGTCAGGCCAAAACACATAGTCCATACTGTTGAATCGTTGTTTTCTTCGTGCAAAACCAGCCCAAAGTGTGGCCTTGCCCTATCACAGGTCAATAAGTGTGGCTCAGTATACGGGTTGTACACATTTATCAAAGCTGTTCATGAATGTACATGATTGATCCGAGACCACTCATGATTGTCCGACGTTCTAATGCTTGTCCGACTTCTCAAGTGAGGCAGTCCCTGGTGGGAGTGTCCAATTTCTCCACCCACCCAGAGTCCCGAATCACCTGAACAACCTGAATCACCTCACCAAGCTGCCTTGCAAATCAATCCATACTCATTCAAGTTCACTTCCAGTCCCATAGCCATTCATGAAGTTTCTGGTTTCTGAGTCTGGCCGCGCTCCGCCAAGTGGCCGCGCGCAAGAAATCCTTGAGCGTCTAGCCTCCACTACGGACGCTTTTCGGAGACAGACCTCAGTTCACAAGGCGGATCGATTTGGATGGCTCTGTCGGTTGTTGGTCCGTTTAAGACTTGATCTATCCTTGGGTGGTTGCATCCACATTCTCAAGATTTGGCCTTCAATGGCTACGGCAAGCCACGGCGTGGCTTGCCAAAAGTCTATATATTATCCAAATCAACCACTTCACGAGAGACCAACCTGAAGGACACCGTTCAAGTGGACAACATGAATTCGGCCCTGACGCGCCGTCTCGTCTCGTCTCGTCTCGTCTCCTGCGGTCGCCACGTCTTGTCCGCTGCCTTCGAGGTGCCCGTCTTCCGGGCGATCGATCCTGAGATTTCGGTCCGGGCGGAGGGCAGGGCGATTTGACTGAGAGAGGGGACTCATCCAGACTCCCGACAGGACACCAAGAAAGAGAAGAACGGAGCTCATTTGGTCTTGACCCTACAGTGCAAAGCTTGAGCCCAGTAACAAAGCTTCGTCCAATCTCATGACTGCAAACTGCCTCCTTCCGCAATCTACTACTCCACTACTCCACTACTCCAACACCCACGGTCAGTCCCAAACCCATCCAAACCCCCCAAGCAGAGTCACTCCTTCCACCGACGCTCTCCCACCGAGCAGCCTGCCGCTTGTGGCTCGTGCTTGGGTCGGTGCCGCTGGTGAGCCATCGCCAACTTGTGCCCGCGTCGGTCCAGACCAGCGTCCCGGTCCAAGGAGGTCCGATCGTAGGGGCTGAGGGCCTCCAGCAGACCCAACAAGAGCAAGGGTTTTCATACGGCGAGGTTCTGTCTGGTTCACTTCACCGGTGTAAACTGAGGACTCCGATGAATCTGACACTTTCGCATGCATGACCGAAACTATAAAACACTTTAGACTTTAGGACTCATGACTCTTGCCAGGCCGAAATGCCGGCACTTGCTTAGGATAGTTCATCCTTGCAAGGTTGGGAGAAGAAGGCTTCCTCATCTCGAAAACCCGCCCGCACCGAACGTGCTGAGGCGTTAAAATGTGAGTAGTGCAGTGCATTGTCGCTATTTCGTTTTAGGTAGGGGGAACAGAAATGCATATTCTGCACCATGAGGTGCGTCTGGGAAAAGGAGTCTCAACCGTCGATTTTTCAAAATATGTTTCATGATTGCATCAAAGGCCTCAGCTGGCTGCAGTTTATTGTGGTAGCATATGCATCAGCTGCTTGCAAGTGCATCGCTTATTGCACAAAATGCTTGCAAATTCGTATAAGTTGGATCCCTGACAAATGTACACTTTCAAGGGAGTCGAAAAATATATCAAACAATGCTTGCAAACAATTTGTAAGAGGGTCGACAAATAGAGCGATTATAGGGAGACATGACTCAAGAGTTTCTACCAGGGTTCAACAATGGGGTGATTACAGTATAGACACTTCTCTATATGTGTTACATGCACTTCACGCTCCGTTGATCTCTAGGTTTTGCAAACATGAATTCGTTCGCTTCGACCCCTTGAAATTGTACATCTGTTCGTGTGTCCACATTCATTTGCAAGGATGGTTGGATAGGAAAAATATACGAACTAGTTCAATTGGGCCAAAAATAAAGTGCTTATTATAGATACCCTCGTTGATTGTCATCATCCACTTCATGCTGCGTTCATCTCTAAGTCTAAGTCTTGTCTCGATCATGCACACTGTATTGCACATTGTTTATTGTACATAATCACTCTATTTGTGGACCCCCTTGAAAATGTACAATCTCAAGGGGGTCGAAAAATAGATCCAACAAAGCTTGCAACATGCAAGTAAGACATAGAAACAATGTATCAAAGGGTCCAAAACTAGAGTTTCTATAGATTCTGTTTTACCGTCTCTCTGAGAGCCACTGGTGCGGGCGGTTGTCGTCGCGAAACAACCTGAATAGCCATGTCTGCTGGAACCTTGTCTCCAGGTTTAAGTGGATCCAGCATAAACCATCCATGGTCTTGAATTTGTTCGCATTTGTTCTATCTCATCTCGGCCCCATCTCCACCCGGTGCCTTTGGGCTCCACAGCGGCTCCTTCTTCAGCTGCCCGGCGCTTCGCGCGTGGCCCGTGGCTCCCCGCCGCGGCGGCGAGGGCAGCGAGGGCGTCTGGCACCGTCCACAACCGCTCCGCGCGGAGAGCGCGGCGAATCGAGGGACGTGGAGACGGAATCGCTCCGGAAGAGTGAGGGAGGTCCCGTTCCAATGGCCACTGATGCTTGGGACGATCGGGTTGGGAAGGAGTGACCGGAAGACGGGCCCCAGTGAGTGCCAGGGCAGATTCGCATTCTTGGATTGGAAGACGGAAGGATCGAGTCGATTTTATCTAGCAAATTTGAGCAACAACTCTGCATGAATTAATCACAACAGCAACCTCGTCACACCAAATCTTTGGAACAGCTCTTACAGAAGCCAAGAAGCCAGCTGCTCTCGGGTGCTTTCAGGAAGTTCATACTCGAAAATCCCCCTTGTCTGGAGTTCTTCGGTCGCTACTACTCCAGACTGCTCCACACTGACTTCACGGAACCCCTATTTTTCCAGGAAATCTTTCAGGTTTTTTCCGGGATTACTTTTTGCGTTTTTTCCCCTACTGTTTTTGCTTTTTGTTTTTGCTTTTGCTTCTGCTTTTGCTTTTTGCTTCTGCTTTTGCTTTTG
>CAXAMN010013002.1:283319-300633 GCA_963970005.1 Durusdinium trenchii
CTATGCATGAAGGGTTCCACAGGCTAGCCATCACGGCATCTTGGCCCAACTATCCCCCTTCAAACAACTTCTCGAAGAGCAGCCACCCGTCTTTCCAGCGTCAAGGCTCCGAGCTCCTGAGCAGGGCAAACCACGCTTTCGTCGGAATATGAGCCCTTTGGAAAACCGTGATCTTCTCCAGGACCGAGGAGAAAGTAGCAGCAATGTTAAAAACAAGGTCACGTTGGCTTTTGGACAAATGTATAAGCAGCTGCATACTTGAAATCTCTTGTATATATATTTCCATCACCCGTTGGTTCAGCCATCTGCCCCGACGTCTGACTAGTTCAGAATCTTCACAAGTGTGCATCATCCATGTGGCTCCACCAGGTCTTAGCGACCCTAAGTCCAATGTCTTGGGACATCGAATGGACGCTGCATCCAAATGAAGCACTTTAAGTATATCAGAAAACCTATGTCTGAGCGTCTGGTCTGAAAAAGGCCACAATCTCTGGTGGCCTTCCAACTGTTGAAATGCTATCTCAACAAGAGATAAAAGGTCCGGGATGTCCAATTTCGCCGATTGATGTCTTGCCGACACAAAACGTGTCTTAGGCTCCCTCAAAGCCAGCAAAGCATAACGGTTGGAGAAAAAGGTGTCACTGGGCAGAAGGAGATCACTGCGAAGAGCATGGGTCATTTCACTCGTTCGCAAAAGTGCGCCCCAACCCAGGGCTAACAATCCGGCTACGTTCAACCATCCCCACGAAAGCGCTATAGACAGCATGGCCAAAAGTATTTGGAAAGGCATTGCTATATGGTGAACAGGTCTTTCTTCACGAACCCAACTAAAAGCCATATCCCAGGAAGCTTGTAACTGACGTCTCCAAATAGGTTTAAAGCTAGCAACACTGTTGATGGTTTCGACATAATGCGAGTACGTCTTTCCGGCCTCATAGAGTCTTCTGCCATATGCCAACAGAATCTCGTTAATCTTCTCGACAAAGAGGGCAGGTTCATCCAGAATGGGCTTCATCACAAAGCCAGCAAATTCACACCATTCCAAGAAACTCTGTAGGAGCCGCTCGCGGTTCTTGCTAGTCACGTCTGTCACGGGCCTCCCTTTCGGCAGTGGTGGCCTGTTCAGCCGAAGCTGGGCCCTCTTCCAGTCACCAGGTGTCCTCGGACCTAACATTCCATGGCTCTCCATCGCCCCAACTACCCTAAGTCCGCTGAGCAAGAAGGAAGGGGAGGAGCAAGAAAGGAAAAGCCAAAGGTGGAAGAAAGGGAGGAAGGACGGGCCTCTGGTAGGGCCCTCACCTGGAAATCCAAGACTGGAGTCGAAATCAATCGAGCACGAGGCACTGTTCAAGCGATGCCGAAGACCGTAAGGCAAGCTGCCCTTTGATGACCAAAAGATTGCATGGCGCCGCCGATCTGAAGAGCAGGAGGCAAGCAGAGCAAATCCACAAAGCCCAAGAGAAAATCTGACCCAGTTCGAAGCCCATCGCCTCAACGGCGGAAGACTCAGAAGTGCTCGCACCTGCGCATCTGTTGCTTCCGAGAGCGGGATCTTCGATGAAGGTGTTCTGACTTTTCTCCCCCTCGTAGGATCGTCCGAAGTATTAAACCTCGTAGGGACGAAGGGCAACGTGAAGTAAAGGTCCCCTGCCAGACAAACAGCATTGTACTTCAGGAGCAAGGTAGACAAAGCCTCAGAGGAAGATCTACCTTTTGCCGCAGCACATCGGATGACATTCGAATCAACAAGGTTCACAACCCTCAACGACGTAGGTGCTCTGGCCTTCTTCTCAGCAAGCCGTAGGAGAGAGGACATCTCAAGCAGATTTATATGCCTTCTGTTTGCGAAAGCCCAGGCATCCTCCTCCTTCCACTGCAGAGTAGTGGCACACAGGTTTGTAAACTGATTCTCAAGGCCCCGGACGTGGATGGAGTTGAAGTGCTCATCCAACTGGGCCTCACGTGCAAGGATGGCTTCCCGAAAGCAGCAGGCAATCTCCATTGCTAACTCTTCAGTGTAAGATGCAGAGGCCTTTGTGTACTTGCCCTCAACAATCACATGGCTGTGGTCGCGAGAGCATCGCCTTGCCAATCTTGTAGTATCCATATGGACGGCCATCATTCTGAAACTTTTCAAGTGTGGAGATCCAAAAGCGCAGGAATCGCACCTCCTCACACTAACATCTTCTTTTGCCTCTAAAGCTATCCAAGGGGCAAGATAGCGCATCATGCCCATCCAAGGCTGCTCCAGAAGTCCTGGTAGTAGAAGACGGTGACAGAGGGATAAGATAGCTATTGCTCGCAGCGCCAAAATGTTTCCAACTCTTGTCTGCATGCAAACAGGGTCAAAACCATAGGGCACTTCTCTCGACCTCAGAGGTGGCCTCCTCATCAAGGAAAAAGAGGTGCAGACTGGTTCAACCATCACACTCTTGAGCTGGTAGTTCACCAACATGTGGGTGATCCAGGCGAAGACTCTGGTAAGGCACAGATCAAGCTCCCCGCTGAAAGAGATGTCAATCGGAGGCCCCACCACTAAGCCAAGCTGCTGAGCTGCTTTTGACACTCGCGCCGACCCCGCATAGACCTCGATGAAGTCAAACTCAAAAGCTCTCGGCCTTTCAGGAGATACGTGTGCACTTATAGCAAGCTGGTGCTCATCCTCCTCCTCTAAGCCTTCTTCAGAAATGCCAAGCCTCAACAGCACCATCTCCAAGGGAGTCTTCAGCCGACTGTAGGCACCTTTTGATTTACAAGCCCTCCAAAAATGTCCGACAAACTCTTCAGGCAGGGGTGCAGATGTGATAGCACCATGAGTATCGGAAGCGTCAGTGGAGAAGATTGTATCCTCAAAAACGGCTGCAAGGTTGGAGACAGCCAAAGGAGCCAGAACCGCAGCAATTGTCAACTCATTTGCTACCTGTCGTGATAGCGGCACAAGCCTAGGATGGGCTGCGTCAACATCAGCAGCCTCAACAACTCTATGGACAGCTGAAAAGATCCCCATCAGAGGCCTCCTGTAGAGCATTACCGAAGTCCAAGCCCCAACAATGCAAAGATGAAGGGCATCAGAAGTATGCGAGAGCTGTGCCAGTTGCAGAGTAGTGGAACTCAAACTGAGCCTCTTTGCAATAGGAGCTCCACAAGTTGCAACGCCTTGAGCAGCTGCACAAGGACCTGAGTTCAGCTCTGCCCCGATGACCTTACTTCTGACCTCGCCACAGACATCCTTGTGGGGAGAACCCAGGATCTTGTTCTTCTGGTATACCTCTTGGCTTTTTGCAAAACATGAAGCTGCTCGACTTGCATCTGGAGGAGTCTTTCTACTCTCAACCGACAGTGCAAAATAATCATCAATGACCAACCCCTCAAGCAACTGACCTCCTGAAAAAGGGCGGTGAGCTGTAAGGCGCGAATCCTCGTCCAAAAGGCCAGCCGACTTCAAGAGGTTTTCATGGGCTTGTGTAGCAAACTCAACTCCGCCATGGTCTCCTTGGAAAAGCGCTCCAAAAGCAATGTAACACTCATCAACCAGAAGGCCAGGAGGAGACTGCTCACCATCATTCCCGGCACCAAGATCATGCAGCATGTCACCATGCAAATCACGACGTCGCCGAAAGCCCTTAGCCGCTGCCTCGCGCCGGATGAACTCAGCATAGGCATTCAGAGATTCCAAGGACTTTCGAGACAGTGGGGGCCCCACAGAGTTTGCAACTGCCTTTTCATAGCTGACCTTGAACTGGTGGTAGAAGTCCTTTCGATCAGTACAAAAGATCCGGATGCACTGACGCCTCGGGTCCAAAAACAAGTCACCAATATCTGCACCGCTCGGCAACATTGAGGACGGCCCTGCCAGTTTGTTCTCCGAGAAATTCCGCCCTCTTCTATCACCAATTTGGCGATCAACAGTGATGTCCTTGTAGTTGTTGAAGACACGAGTCAGCCAGAAAGGCTTCTGAGGCACACGGTGAATCAGTAGCAAGCCCTGAGCATCCCACAACTTTGCCAGCTCAAGTACATCAGCCGATGTGTCTGTTGTGCCTGGCCACGAACCAGTAGTCGGAATCCGGTCTGCGAGAATGAGGTCCGGGCACCGGTAGGCCATGCAGAGGTCGTCATCAAGGAACTCTGTGGCATCAAACTCGCCTCTCCCTGACAACTTCAGCCTGGAAGCATCCAGAGAGCGGTATGGACGGAGTTCAGGAATGACATCTGAATCCAGGGGTACTTGGTGGCCTTGGAAACTGTGCGCATACGGACCACAAGCACCAAGCTTCGTCACCACACTTGAAAGTTCACTCAGGCGTGCAAGTAATTGAGGAAAACGTCGGCCACTCGCTAAAACCTCGATGGGGCCACAGCAAGGGCCGTCCGCAGCCAAAATGCCCTGAATCTTCTTGTAGATACTCCTGTGCGCAGGAGATGGGCATCTCGTCAACAAACTCTCACAGGGGAACGAGCGCATTCCATCATGGAGGAAGTTCAATGCCATCACAATGATATGCAAGGCCCTCTTCAACAAAATCCTCCTCCTTGAACGAAGCGAGAGTCCAGACGGCATCCTGTCAAAAACCCCCGGAAAGGGCACAGGGACAGGGAAGAGCTGCGGGGTCGAAGAAGTAGATCTCCGAGGCAATCTGAGAGAAAAAGCCAAAAATGCTGAGAAAGGAGTTCGCGTCCTCAGAACGTTCGAGGACAATGTAGCACACCAATCCCAAAAAGTAAAGGAACGGGGGACCTTTGAAGCAGCAAAGAGAACATCATCTCCACGCTTGTCAACATGGTCATCACCAGGTGGAGCACGATGGGAAGTCTCCTCTGAATTCTGATAGGGTCAGGACCTTCAAAAGCCATCTCGGCGGCCGAGCCCTCCATGCACAACTGAGTCGGTATCACTGCTGCTGCCCCCCCTCCGGAGAGGCTTTCGGCCTTCTTGGAAAGCGAGGCTTCCTCTTTGGGGACGGGGGGTTGGATGCTTCTTGCTCCCCCTGACTCTTCTGAGAAGCGGGCTTTCTCGCATCTGGCTTCTTGTTGGAGAGCACCTCCAAGTCCTTCAGATACCCCAGAGTGGTCGCCGTCCAGGCAGGAGGGATGAGCGGAGAGAACGGCCTGCTCGTAGAAGTGACCGCTAGAGTCCTCTCCTGAAACATCGTCACCGGGGGCTCTTCGAGGAGGCTTATGAGGTAGGCGACGGGCCAGTCTCCATTGTCGTAGTTTGCCTGTTCCACCGCCATAGCTAAGAGTGCCATATGCTCGCGACAGCCCACCATGTCGTTGTGGATGGCCGCATCGACAGCATGAGCGGTTATCCACTGCACTAGGCCCAAGCTCCTCTGACTGCGGTAGCCCCCCGACTTCTCCAAATACTCTAATAAAGAAACCGTCTCCAGCTCCTCTTCTGACTTTGGAAGGGGTCTTCCCGGCCGGAGTTTCTTGTGAACCTGCTGCATCAGAAGGAGGAAGAAGTTCCCCGTTCGACCTGCCAGCTCCGCCTGCAGCTTTTCCCTCCTCAACACACCTTTCATTGAAGATGTAGTCGTAGAACTTGACGATAACTCTGCCAGAGGATCCTGCTGGGTCAAATGAGCGACCAGAGCAGTTATAGCTGTGGATTGCTGACTGAGGGCATTCACAATCTGACCTGAGTCTTGGGCATGATCGCCCGTCCCAAGAAGTAGGGCATTCGGCTCTTCGGGAGGAACTGCAACCACTGTCGAGGCCACCTTGTGGATCTGCGTCTTTGGAGGAGGACCCACAACTTGAAGCATCTTCGGGACGGACAAAGGAGGTCCACCCCCTGAAAGCAGGCCGTCTGACAAAGCCGGAAATTTGACTGCTCTGCCAGTTGGCTGTTCTGAGACACCTTTTGCAGAGGGAGACAATGTGCCAGCCTTCTCGAGAGCATCCTGTCGTACGGTCAGGACTTGCATCTGGCTTGTTATCATGTTCAGCTGCTCCATAATGCTGGCGTTTGTAACCCGCTTCACGGCAGGAGCCTTCTTCTGTCCAGCCTTGGCTGCTGGAGGAGCTTTCACTTCCGGGTCTTCTTGAGCCGAATGAAAAGGAGCCCCACCATCATATCTTTCTGTAATCCATGACTGAACAGCTGGGAGCAATGAAGTCAGCTGCGGAATGGCCTGCACTGCTGTCTCATGAAAAGGCTGTATAGGCGAATCAGAGTCGGTCACAGGGTCATATTCTCGACATCGAGCCAAGACCTCATTGCCCACATCAATGACCGTGACAGGTCCGCTAAGCCCCAGAGGGATCGTGCTGCCTTCATCCGTCTCCTCCACAAATGGGACCTCGAACATGGATCCAATGCCAAGCCAACTAGGGAAATCAGCTGGATATTCACCTTCCACCACCATAGCGTCTTCAAAAAGGCCATGGGGCAGACACAAAAGAAAGCCATCAGCTCTTGGAATGAGTGGGACACCATAAGCCTCCAAAGGGGCTCCTGCGTGCAAAAAGTCCAGGCCGACCACCAGGAGCGAGAAGTCGGCCTCACTCAAAGCCATCCTCACTTGTGAGACCTGCATTGAAACACGGGAGGTGTATCAATGCCAGCCGCCGCGCAAAACACTTGCACTTCTGTCAAAGAAGGAAAACCTTGATGAACTGGACCACAATCACCGCTTGGCAGGACTGCCAGGAGGCTCCTCAGCTCTGACACTCTTCTCACACGCACCGCTCCGTTAAGAGACGGGGCTCGAAGGATCACCCAAATGGTATCCGACAACGAAGGCAGAGGCTCCACGGGGGTATACTCAGTGTGTGTCGAAACAGCCACCCACGCAGCAAAACCAGCCTTCCAGGCACGATGAACTCTTTCTTGGGGCTGTCCAACCACCGATGAGATTTTGCTTGATGCTGACACAAGCAAAGAGTGAGGGATCGTAGGAACACCCTCCTCGACCCCAGTGATAGACTTTGGCACTGTCCAAGGAACCACAACCGAAGGCTCGACAAGCTCCCAGCCGGCTTGAGAGATGATGGGAACTGTAACCGATGTTGACGATGAGGAAGTAGCTGCAGCCGCTTGTTCAAAAGCAAGGGACAGTCGCTCGACGGCCTGAACTAGACGATCAATGTCCTCACGGGTCACAGGCCTGCTCATCCACGATATTCAGCCAAGCGAGCCCTTCTCACCAGGTGAAGAGGCCGAGCCAACACCTCCGAAACCTCAGGTCCACCTCCAGCAGATGTCGAATTGCTGATCCGGAAGAAATTCAGGGCCGAAAAGGCCAGAAGAACAAATCCAAGGATCGAAAGCAGAAGGCCAAGACAAATGCCAAGGAAGAGCCAGGGCAAGCAGGACGAACTGCAATGGAGGGGACAAGTAAATCTCAAGGAGAGGTCGGAAAGGGTGGCAAAGGACTCAGCGAACTTGACTACCCTATCAATCATGCCTTGAGCACGCAAATGGAAAGACAGATTTAAGCATCCAAATATACTATATACATAGGATGAAGATGTTTTCCGGTATTTTTTTCTTGCTTTTTCCGGGAATTCTTTTCACGTTATTTCCCCTACTGCTTTTGCTTTTGCTTCTGCTGGGAGTGCTTTACAAGCTATAGGGACTTCTTTTCGGTTGTCTTTGGGCTTCACTGGTTTCGGGTTTCTTTGGGCTTGGTTTCTTGTCTTTAGGGTTTCTTTAAGCAGAATCCAAAAAAGCAGAAGCAAAAAGCAAAAGCAAAGCAGAAAGCAAAAGCAGAAGCAAAAGCGGATGCAAAAAGCAAAAACAAAAGCAAATGCAAAAAACAAAAGCAAAAGCAGAAGCAAAAGCAAAGGCAGAAGCAAAAAGCAAAAGCAAAAGCAGAAGGAAAAGACATATACAAGAGTGAGATAGAGTGATTATACTGGGAAGACTTAATCAACCGTTCTGAGTGTCTTCAAAACACTGCGATCCCAAAAGATGGGGGTCTTGCCAGTAAAGCATTCTGCTGATGCTGCAAAGCGCTGAACCTGTCTTCCCCAAAAGCAACAGAGGTTCAAAACCATCCTGATGCAAACCCATAAATCAACAGCAACTGCTGCTGCCCCTACAAATTCATTTCGTCTCACCTGCTGCATCCAACACACCAGATTCAATCCCCCGCACCAAAACTCCACATGGCAGTGTTTCACCAGCAAAGACCCCCCCCAAAACCCCCTGGAAAACCTCCGCTCCCCGCCCAAACCCAGCGGTATCGGGGGTCCTCCTCTTCGGAGAGGTCCGAGGGCCTCGCCCGCAACATGTCGTTCTTCAACCTGGCGCGTCAGGACGCCACAGGGCACGTGCTCCGCGCGCGAGGCCCGTTGAGAGTGTGGACGGTCCAGGGTCGCCGTCCACGGTCCACGGTCCATGAGTTGAAAAAGAATCGAAAGAGAAACCAATGCCAATATGCCCATTAGAGACAAAGAGAATGATTACAGCAATAATAATAAGAATTTTATCATGATCCAATAAGATAAAAGCTGGAGTCGAGCCACATCAAGCTTTAGAAGCCGAGAAGCTCTCCGAAAAGCATCTAAAAGCCACATCGCTTTTTGGTCCCACACAGACTTGTTGTTTCTGTCCCTCTCGCTCGTGTCACCAAATGTGACAAAGCTCCTTATTCTCTCATGCCATCACAGTAGGTTCGGGGGTCCCATCACTTCCGTTTAGACTTTGACTTTACTCGACGGTTGCTAAAAATCCTTTCCTGCAGCCGTCCAACACCTCACCACATAGCCCAGACACGCCACCAAAGGATGGTCTCCGCCCCGTTTCTGCTCACACCAACCGGCCAACTGCCCCCACAAACAGGCAAAATTGAAATTGGTGACCGGATAAATACACTACTGCAGGATATACCTTAGCCGTGAAACAAGGCAGTTCTTTGACTGTCATCACTGTTCTTCATTCGCAGAAGCGCTGCGTGTTCTCCGCCTGAGATTGCAGACGACCTTGCGCTCTTCGTAGCTTAAGCCGCAGCAGCAAGCATCCCCGGAGAGATCCGTGGAAGTCGCATCCTCACAAATCGGTTTCGATGGTGGGAGACCTGGATGTGGTGTCGACCTGGGTGCTCCACGATGAGGAGGGTTGAAGAACCTGGTGGACCCGAGTGTGGGAAGGTTTTTCAAGAACCGCAGGAGATCCATGTTTGGATGATGGTGGGATATCATCGCAATAACCCACGAACCCTTGTGCTTTTGAGTCACAGAGTATTAGACTATCCAAGTCGATCTCCACCGTGTGAAGGAGCTGGTAGAAGACTCACCTTGTACCAAGGTGATCACCTTCAAACCCTGTGAGACAGAGCCTCTCTGTCAGACGACTTCCTTCAAAATAAACCCAACGGACGGCCGGACAACGCCGAGGCGCCCGTGCGCCCCCGTTTCGGCCATGTCCAGCCTGTTTTCGGTGGAAAAATTGACACAAAAAGAAACAAACATGGGCAGTTGACTTGAAGTAAACCAAAGTCCCTTCAGATTCACAGACCTACAATCTAATCCTAGAGAATCCGGTTTTCCGCAGCCGGGGGCTTTGAACCTGTCAAGGCAAGAGAACCAAGTGAAATCTCCAAACCCCCTGGCTGGGCATCAATCTTTACATCCGTCTGTTCTCACTCAAACTCTTACAGAAACTCACTGAAGTGGGCCTCTGAGGGCAGCGAGTGCTTTTTCACCGTCTGATGAAGAGAGGCCAAAACCCGTGCAGCCGCTCCGAAGACACTGGCAAGCCTCGTTGCTGAGAGGGGACTTTGGAGCTCACAACATGAATTTCAAGCAGTGTGTTTTTGCTGTGCCAAAATATCCTCGTCTTGTGTCCAGAATGTTTTTTCTCAATGAATTGCAATTGAACATTTGATCTAACTGTTGAAAGTTTGGGGCCTGCGTGCACGTTTTCACATCTGTCTCCCATGGGTTTTCACACCAGCAATCTACCACTACCTATACAGATATTGCAGTGATGAGCCCCGTCCACACTCCCCAGGACCGTCTGAGGATCCCAGCACGCCAGCCAAGCACGGCTGCTCGGATGTCTCCATTTCTGCCACCCCTTTGCAGGGTTTGGCCGCTGGCCTTGCATCAACCCACAAACAAGTTTCTGGAAAAGTTAGTTTCCGGAGAAATTGTCAAAATATCTGGGAAACCATTCTTCAACCAAGGTACTCCTTTGCCAAATGTTTGCTGTTGATCGTAACCAGCATCTTTGAGGTTAACGGTTAATTTCCAACTGGTCGAAGCAACAACAAAGTGTCACAGCAACCACACTGGGTTTCTTGGAGAGAGAGAGAGAGAGATAGAGACACAAGTGTAGCCAAACAAAACATCCAGTTTTTGCAAATTATTTGACTATTCTTGGAGTGTATTGTAATATATTGGAGGGACAAAAGTCTCTCGCAAGTTGCGTAGGCCGTATTTGTAGATTCCTGTGCAATCCGTTATTTCAATCAATCCAACAAACAAAATGTATCCTGACAATGACCGACTCACCGCGAACCTGTGGCACGAACGGCAGGGAGATTGAGAAGCCAAAATGCAACGCAAAAGATTCCAGCAAAATGAAAACCCAAACGAAATCAGTCCAAAAAGTTTCAGCGCTCCTTGCAGCAACCGACATCAATAAGATTGTCATCCTAACAAGATTCCCAAAATTAAAAACCAATGCCAGTGAAATATGAATTTTTGTCTGGTGATGGTTTCTATGCGGCTTGACAGACAGTTTGACAGAATGGTTTTTCTCCACAACTCTCCCTTTGCAGATGCACGGATTCAGTTGTTCCCATCTGTTGGATACGCATTGTTTTTTCTTGAAAAACCGGTCACACACTTGTATGAAATCACATTGTTCGTGAGAACTGGCTCAAAAAACAGCCGTGATTCCGGACATGTAGAGGTGTAGCAATGACCAACTGACATGTTCAAGCTATTGGCCTTGAACCCTACCCAGCGTGGCAAATGTGTTCATGGTGACAAACCATCCACTTGGCAAAGTTGAATTGAATACTTGGTCACCTTCCCAACTATTCCAATGTAAAGTCTACCATGTGAAAACACATGGACAGCGCAGCGGACCTTTCCGCAGTCCTGCTCTTGAGCCAAAAGCTTGGTTTTTTCCGACCCCAAGTATGTTTTAATTTTTTGAGCGGGACTGCTCTTTGAACACCCACAGTTGTTTTCGAACCTCAAGCTCGCAAACCACCATTGAGTGAGAAACAAAAAGACTCTCATGTTTTTCCCACATCATTGTGTGGGGTTCTTCCATTCCTCGTCCTCGTCCTCGTCCTCCTCCTCGTCCTCCTCCTCGTCCTCCTCCTCTCGTCCTCCTCCTCTCGTCCTCCTCCTCTCGTCCTCCTCCTCTCGTCCCCCTCCTCTCGTCCTCCTCCTCTCGTCCTCCTCCTCTCGTCCTCCTCCTCTCGTCCTCCTCCTCTCGTCCTCCTCCTCTCGTCCTCCTCCTCTCGTCCTCCTCCTTGTCCTCCTCCTTGTCCTCCTCCTCGTCCTCCTCCTCGTCTTCCTCCTCGTCCTCCTCCTCGTCTTCCTCCTCCTCCTCGTCCTCCTCCTCCTGCCTCCTCCTCTCCTTCTCCTCCTCGTCCTCCTCCTCCTCATCCTCCTCCTCTTCCTCCTCCTCCTCGTCCTCCTCCTCCTCGTCCTCCTCCTCGTCCTCCTCCTTGTCCTCCTCCTCGTCCTCCTCCTTGTCCTCCTCCTCGTCCTCCACCTTGTCCTCCTCCTCCTCATCCTCCTCCTCATCCTCCTCCCTCCTCCTCCTCGTCCTCCTCCTCCTCCTCGTCCTCCTCCTCGTCCTCCTCCTCGTCTTCCTCCTCGTCCTCCCCCTCGTCTTCCTCCTCCTCCTCGTCCTCCTCCTCCTGCCTCCTCCTCTCCTTCTCCTCCTCGTCCTCGCCCTCGTCCTCGTCCTCCTCCTCGTCCTCCTTCTCCTCCTCCGCCCCTGCTTCACTCCTCAGCACACCAACTCTCATCACATCTCTCAACTCTCACCACATCATCTTTCGCACAACATCAACTCACCACATCAACTCTTGCCACAGCGCTCACCACACCAACTCACCACATCAATTATTCACAGAACATCAACTCCTCCCTCCTCCTCTCACAACATCGCTTCAACCACATCAACTCTCACCGTATCATCATTCATACAACATCAACTTTCCGTCCTCTTGATCGCTTCTCATGACATCACCAACTCTCATCACATCACCTCTCACCATCATCAATCACCTCTTCCTGAACTCTCACCACAGCCCAACCAAGTCCATCTAAAACACACTTTCTCTGAAGAAGAAGCTGGAAAAGATCCCAACCTGTTTTGGGCAAGTTGCTCTTGCGCGCTCTCTCTTGTTGATTCTTTTGGCAACTTGCACAAGCTGTGCCGAACTCTTCGTGCCAAAATGAACACCAACTGTCTGGAAACTTTCAAACTAGACGACGGTTGGCCCGAGAGCGAGAAAGGTGATTGTCAAGCAATTCCGAGTAAGGAAATAGTTAAAATCGAGTTGTCCAAGAGCCATGACTTCTTTATACAATCTGTTATTGAGTAAGAAGTTGCGAAAAAAATTGGATTTAAAATATTAAGGGAAAAGATATGTAGAAAGAGAGAAAGAGAGGGCGGATGTGAAGGAGTGACAGTGTGGATGTGCAGGTGTGATATAGATGCGCAGATGTGTGGGTGTGTGGAGGTAGAGAGGTGGATCTGCGGATGTGAGCGTGTGAAGATGTAAATGTACAGAGGTGAGGGTGTGTAGACGTAGATGCGCAGATGCAACGGCAGCGCAGCGTTGTGGGTCAGGAGCGCCAACCTTGGTGCATTTCTCGCTGTGCAAGCACAACGCTGAAGAGGTTCGAATCAAACTGATATATAGCACACCAGCGACACGCCGCGTTTACACCAGCGTGTCTCGCGCTCCCCAGTCACACGGCGCCACGCAAACGCACTGTCCACCAAGGCCGCACAAATCCGCATGGCACTGCGACGTCACGGACGTAATTCGCCACTCTGCCCACACACTATCACAGATACCGCCAATTGGCCGCCAATCATCCCGCTCACCAGCGACCGCGGTCCTCAAGGACTGAAAACTCTCATCAGCCGCGCGCAGCATCACGTAGCTCCGTGCCTCGGCAGGAAGGGAACGCAACAGTATGAGCGTTAGGTCCGCCGATTGGATATCGAGGCCGTCCCTTGAGTGACTCATTGGCAACGTATCCACCAATTTCTTGTAGCGAGAAATTGAAAGCCCAACGTCTAACCGTATCCGACACCGCTGTAAGCGTCTCGCCACGGAAGCTCTTCTTCGCACGGAAGAATGATGCCTCTGCAGGACTTCTCTGCAGACTGAACTCCTTCCCGAGTATCCGCAATGCCTCGAAGCCAGAGGTGCCTCGATGAATCGAAAACACTCCACACCCACGCCCTCGACGTAGGCTCTCAAAAGCATATCAGCTCGCGGATATGCGGCAAATACCTGCTGAAGAATCGCAAGCAGCCGGGCAGATCTCACCTGCGCACCTTTGGACAATGATGCTGTACGCAGTCTGCAGCTCTGTCGGCCATCGAAGTGCCTGCTCGATTTCTAGAGCAAAAACGTCACTACCCAATGCCACCCATGAACGCAATTGTACGATATATTCAGAAAAGCACAAGATCTCATCCTGGCGGCTCACACTCCATTTCTTGAAATCTGGTGTGGGCATAGCAGGTAGCCATTCGTCAGCTCGACTGAAGATATCATTTTCTTCCGACTTGCTCTCGGTGCGCTCCGCCGCCGGTGTTGGTGTAGATGTTGAAGGCCCTTCTGCCGCAGTCCGTGTGGCAACTCTGTGGATCGGCGCCGGTGGTGGCGGAGGAACATTCAAACCAGTCCTAACTGGTACACCTGGTGATCGTGACATTGGTAGTGAAGATGGAAAGGTCGAACGAGGGAACTCCGGTCTCTCACCAAAACCTGAAATGGATACTCCAAACAACCCTTCAGATGACACGCTTTGCGGTGCTGCTCACAGGAGTCCTCGACGCAATCTCAGTGTCTACTCTGGCATTCAGATATTTTACTCTCGCCCTCAAGGCAATGACTTCTCTAGTCAAAGTGTCCGACAACGGGACAGCGGCAGATTGAATCGCAGCACCCATGCTCCAACTGAGCGGTCGTGAAGCCAACACCAGTCTCACCAGTCACACCAGCCTTTCCCCTTCCTGGAGGACCTCGAGCAGCACCTGGAAACGGAGCTGTCGCTCCACCCTGCCGCCTTGGACTCGCAGACGCTATCCTATGCCTCTCAGGTAGACCTGTGGTAGTCGCAGGGCTCCTCTGCCTACTGCGGACGACACAAAGTCATCGATGTGATCGACCTCCTCGCGTCTAGACTTTCTAGACCTGTCTCCTGTGTTCTCCTGTCTTCCTGAACGACTCGCCATGGTCGCAAACACCTCATACTTGACTGCCCTGGATACCAATCAGGTACCTGTCCAAGACTCTGTAGACCACACTGGCCGTGCAACAGACGCACCTTCACCCAAGCTCGGTGTAAGGGCGACCAAGATACCTGTGATAGGGGGCAATCACAAGCTCCGCTACCACGTGAAAGTTTGACACACAAACTCTCGACGAAAAATCGAAGCTCTCGCGCTCAAAACACCTAGTCAGTCAAGTGTCTCAACGACCCGAGTCGAAAAACGAAGAAAAAGCCGGCAAAAGACACACACCTTTTTTGCTGCACTTGAGCCAAAGTAACGTTCGTGAACCACATGCAAGACATTCAGGTGTCCGAAGCTTTACAGACATATTCTCAAAAGGTCACGTGGAGACCTCCAACATGTTGCTCTCCAGCAAAACGCTTCAAAAACAATTCACTCTGTTCACAAAATTCAAAAAGGGTTCTCAAAGGTTCACAAAAGTTCTCCAAACTTTTTTTGCACGAGTGGAGACGCCATGTGTGCGGTGCGCACAGGTCATCTTTTGCTAATATTATGGTTGAAACTCCGCATTCTCAAATAGAAAGGAAACAAGAAAGACACCAGGCCAACAAAACCCCAAAACCACCAAACAAAACCGAAACCAAAACACAAGCAAACATGCGAGAACAGCGGAGTTTCACCTCTGTACGTCATAGGTGAAACATGGTGAAAAGGAACTGCGGCTATTTGCTACCTGGGCCACGAATTCAAATTCAAGCTGCTGTCGATTTGCATGCGAAGAGGCATTGAGCAAAAGGCCTGTAAGGGGACAGGCCAAGTCACAAGCCCTTGCTGGCGCAAGTGCTCAAGCTATCAAGCAGCTTCCTACTGTAAGCTGTGCCGGAGAGTTCCCTTGGAGTGCAACTAGTCGAAGCTCGATGATCAAAGAGCAATGCAGGTCAGGCCTTGGAAACCAGCTTTACCCTGGTCGCAATCGTTCCTAGCAATTGCGAAGGCAGGAAGAGCTGTGGCCTGGGGCGGGCAGCTTGCCTGTGGTGGTCATTGCTTTCAGGCGCGCATTTCGGCGCCTGACGAAGCTCCCTCGACTGAGGGAGCAGGTGTGCACATTTCAATCACGCTCCTTAACAGCTAAGCCTACGGGAGCGCAGCAAATGCGCAGTGCGCTATCCTGGTCGGATAGCAATCCGACCCATCAAACGACTCGCCTTCTTCACGCATGGCCCTGGTGAAACATGGTGAAACTTGGAAGGCCAGTGTGGTGCCGTTTGCCCACTTTGTACAGGGTTGGCAGGGTACGGACCCTCACCAGGCTAAGAACTAAGGTTCTCACCTGCCAACCACCCATCTTTCCTACCGTCTTCTTTTTTGCACGGGTGGAGACGCCATGTGTGCAGAGGTTGCACAGGTCATCTGATGCTGGTAAAGAGAAAGAGAGAGTTACGATCCAGGTTGCAGACACCCCGAAGACCAACAAACCCAACGCAACCCCAACCCAAAACCAAACAACACAAAACCAAAACAAAAAACAAACCCCCAAAAAACAAACTGCAACCTGGGGTGTAGCTCAAGCGGCCGTGTAAGTCAAAATGAAAGCAGGTGAAACAGGGGCGATGAATTCGGTTGGCTCTCAGTACATCTTCGCGACGATGGAGTGCTGAGTTTCATTCCTTGCAACAGCATACTCCTTTTTGCGCTGACATGTCGAGGCTGGGCCCGGGACCTTCGGCGAAGGGGGGCTTAAGCCCCCCTTCGAAGGGCGCTTATCCCTACGAAGGTCCCCTGGCCCAGTTCCCTGTCCCAGTTCCCTGTCCCCACCCTGTCCCAAGTTGCCTGTCCCATCCCCAGTTCCCTGTCCCAGTTCCCTCCCAGTTCCCTGTCCCCAGTTCCCTGTCCCCAGTTCCCTGTGCCAGTTCCCTGCCCCCAGTTCCCTGTCTCAAGTTCCCTGTCCCCAGTCCTGTCCCAAGTTCCCTGTCCCCATTCTCTGTGCGTCAGCTACTTTTTTGGGCAACTCTGATGGATGAGGCTGGAGTTCCTTGAAAACAAAAGACGGCGCATAGAGGTTCTACATAGTTGGAGATCAGCCTCGTCTGAGATCCACCCACCTGTAGGCCTTGATCGGCGACTTGAGGTTGCACGTACAATAGTTGGGGATCAGCCCAGTTCCCTGCCCCCAGTTCCCTGTCCCCAGTTCCAGTTCCCTCCCCCCAGTTCCCGTTCCCTGTCCCAAGTTCCCTGTCCCCAGTTTGCTGCCCCCAGCACAGAGCTCCAGTGCACTTTGCATGGGAAGCCCTTGGGGTGATTGGCGTCCGAGCAGTGCAGGGTTTGCCGATACCCTTGCAGTTCTCGCCAGTTCCCAGTTCCCTGCCCCCAATTCCCTGGTCCCCACTTCCCTGTCCCAAGTTCCCTGTCCCAATTCCCTGTCCCCAGTTCCCTGTCCCAGTTCCCTCCCAGTTCCCTGTCCCCAGTTCCCTCCCAAGTTCCCTGTCCCCGGTTTGCTGCCCCCAGTTCCCTGCCCCCCAATTCCCTGCCCCAGTTCCCTGTCCCCAGTTCCCTGTCCCCAGTTCCCTGTCCCAAGTTCCCTGTCTCCAGTTTGCTGCCTCCAGTTCCCTGCCCAAGTTCCCTGTCCCAGTTCCCCCGCCGCCCTCAAAGATACAACATTAAGTCATTAGGGGTTAAGTGAAAACGCCGCCCTCAATGATGGCCCCAAGTCAGCTGCTTTGCAGGAGACGATGTTCTGGCAGCGTTCTGTAACCCAAGCTTTTGTCAATTCATCATTGAGGGCGGCGTTTTCACTTAACCACTGATGATTTAATGCTGCATATTTGAGGGCAGCGTTTTCACTGCTTGCTTCCTGATTTGACTTGGCGTTTTTTCTTAATGCTTGGTCTGAGATCAGCTGTGTCTGAGATCAGC
>CAXAMN010013002.1:328632-420570 GCA_963970005.1 Durusdinium trenchii
CCTTCACGTCAAGTACCCTCATACCAAGGCCCTTGAGGCCATTCATTCGCCACCAGTGGGCTCAACGCCCTTCACGTCTAAATCCCTTATGTCAACGCCCTTGAGGCCATTCATTCGCCACCAGTGGGCTTAAAGCCCTTCACGTCAAGAACCCTCGTGCCAAGGCCCTTGAGGCCATTCATTCGCCACCAGTGAGCTCAAAGCCCTTCACGTCGAGATCCCCCAGGTCACAGGCCCTTGAGGCCATTCACTCGCCGCCTGAGGGCTCCAAGCCCTTCACGTCAAGATCCCTGGAGTGAAGGCCCTGCAGTGGGCTAAAAGCCGCTCATGTCAAGGTCCCTCACGTCAAGGCCCTTGAGGCCATTCATTCGCCACCAGTGGGCTCAAAGCCCTTCACGTCAGCTCAAAGCCCTTCACGTCAAGATCCCTCATGTCAAAGGCCCTTGAGGCCATTCATTCGCCGCCGGTGGGCTCCAAGCCCTTCGCGTCAAGATCCCTGATGTGAAGGCCCTTGAGGCCATTCATCCACCACAAGTGGGCCCAACATTTCTCACGTCAAGGCACGTCAAGGCCCTGGCGGCCACTCATTCGCCACCAGTGGGCTCAAAGTCCTTCACGCGCTGCTGTGGACGCATGTATTCCTCCGTGTCATGATGTAACCATCCAGAACCCACAGCTTGCATTGGTAAATATTAAGAGTGTGGTGCTCCAACTGAGATAACCAGGAGGAGCACTTCTCAGTTTCAGCCCAATGAACTGCACGCTCTACGCACCGTCAACTGCAGGAGGTGTAAGTAATGCAATGGTCAGGGTGAGCCATGTCATGCTCAACGCTTCCTGTGTTCATACCAGGATTTTGTGGCCAGGCATGCGAGTGTTGAGTGTGCGCCCTCATGTCAAAGGCCCTTGAGGCCATTCATTCGCCGCCGGTGGGCTCCAAGCCCGTCGCGTCAAAATTTTTACTTGGCCCTCCCGCACGAAGTTAAGATTGCCAGACACGCCAGGAGGGCTCATCCTTGTCTGTCCTTGTCGCTGCTTGACAAGATTCGGCAGTTCTTTTGAACTAACCTTTTGCGCAAGCGTTCGTCTAAGGTAGCCTTCTCTCCAAGAGCAAGTATCAGATCTTAACTTTTTGTCTCTGTTCTGGTTTTCTGTTATTGCGCAAATTCAGGATGTGCAAGTAGTACAAAGCTTAGGCTAGGGGGGCTATGTCATGCTTGTCACTCCCTGTATTCCAAGCAGACAGAGAGCAATAAGGCACTTCGTCTTGACAAACAAAGTACAAACCAAGCATACTGCACTCCAGGTGGGAACCTTAGTTCTTGCCTGGCGCGGTGTGCAACGTGTGCAGATCTGCCTGAATGGACGAAGCTGCGCTGCTGTGGACGCATGTATTAGTCCGTGTCATGATGTAACCATCCAAAACCCACAGATTGCATTGGTAAATATAAAGAGTGTGGTGCTCCATTTGAGACAACCAGGAGGAGCACTTCTCAATTTCAGCCCAATGAACTGCACGCTCTACGCATCGTGAACTCCAGGAGGTGTAAGTAATGCAAAGGTTAGGGAGAGCCATGTCATGCTTAACGCTTCCTGTGTTCATACCAGGATTTTGTGGCCAGGCATGCGAGTGTTGAGTGTGCGCCCTCATGTCAAAGGCCCTTGAGGCCATTCATTCGCCGCCGGTGGGCTCCAAGCCCGTCGCGTCAAAGTTTTTACTTGGCCCTTCCGCACGAAGTTAAGTTTGCCAGTGGATGCATGTTTTAGTCCGTGTCATGATGTAACCATCCAAAACCCACAGAATGCATTGATAAATATACAGAGTGTGGCGCTCCAATTGAGACAACCAGGAGGAGCATTTCTCAGGTTCAGCCCAAAGAACTGCACGCTCTACGCATTGTCAAGTCCAGGAAGTGTAAGTAATGCAATGGTTAGGGTGAGCCATGTCATGCTTAACGCTTCCTGTGTTCATACCAGGATCTTGTGGCCAACAACGGCACGCTCTACGCATCGTCAACTCCAGGAGGTGTAAGTAATGCAATGGTTAGGGTGAGCCATGTCATGCTCAACGCTTCCTGTGTTCATACCAGGATTTTGTGGCCAGGCATGCGAGTGTTGAGTTTGCGCCCTCATGTCAAAGGCCCTTGAGGCCCTTCTTTCGCCGCCGGTGGGCCCCAAGCCCGTCGCGTCACAATTTTTACTTGGCCCTTCCGCACGAAGTTAAGATTGCCAGATACGCCAAGAGGGCTCATCCTTGTCTGTCCTTGTCTCTGCTTGACAAGATTCGGCAGTTCTTTCGAACTAACCTTTTGCACAAGCGTTCGTCTAAGGTAGCCTTCTCTCCAAGAGCAAGTATCAGATCTTAACCTTTTGTCTCTGGTTTGGTTTTCTGTCATTGCGCAAATTCAGGATGTGCAAGTAGTACAAAGCTTAGGCTAGGGGGGCTATGTCATGCTTGTCACTCCCTGTATTCCAAGCAGACAGAGAGCAATAAGGCACTTCGTCTTGACAAACAAAGTACAAACCAAGCATACTGCACTCCAGGTGGGAACCTTAGTTCTTGCCTGGCGCGGTGTGCAACGTGTGCAGATCTGCCTGAATGGACGAAGCTGCGCTGCTGTGGACGCATGTATTAGTCCGTGTCATGATGTAGCAATCCAAAACCCACAGATTGCATTGGTAAATATACAGAGTGTGGTGCTCCAATTGAGACAACCAGGAGGAGCACTTCTCAGTTTCAGCCCAATGAACTGCACGCTCTACGCATCGTCAACTCCAGGAGGTGTAAGTAATGCAATGGTTAGGGAGAGCCATGTCAAGCTTAATGCTTCCTGTGTTCATACCAGGATTTTGTGGCCAGGCATGCGAGTGTTGAGAGTGCGCCCTCATGTCAAAGGCCCTTGAGGCCATTCATTCGCCGCCGGTGGGCTCCAAGCCCGTCGCGTCAAAGTTTTTACTTGGCCCTTCCGCACGAAGTTAAGATTGCCAGATACGCCAAGAGGGCTCATCCTTGTCTGTCCTTGTTTGTGCTTAACAAGATTCGGCAGTTCTTTCGAACTAGCCTTTCGCACAAGGGTTCGTCTAAGGTAGTCTTCTCTCCAAGAGCATGTATCAGATCTTAACCTTTTGTCTCTGTTCTGGTTTTATGTTATTGCGCAAATTCAGGATGTGCAAGTAGTACAAAGCTTAGGCTAGGGGGGCTATGTCACGCTTGTCACTCCCTGTATTCCAAGTAGATAGAGAACAATAAGGCATTTCGTCTTGACAAACAACGTACAAACCAAGCATACTGCACTCCAGGTGGAAACCTGAGTTCCTGCCTCGCGCAGTGTGCAACGCGTGCAGAACTGCCTGAATGGACGAAGCTGCGCTGCTGTGGACGCATGTATTAGTCCGTGTCATGATGTAACCGTCCAAGACCCACAGAATGCATTGATAAATATACAGAGTGTGGTGCTCCAATTGAGACAACCAGGAGGAGCATTTCTCAGGTTCAGCCCAAAGAACCGCACGCTCTACGCATCGTCAATTCCAGGAAGTGTAAGTAATGCAATGGTTAGGGTGAGCCATGTCATGCTTAACGCTTCCTGTGTTCATACCAGGATTTTGTGGCCAGGCATGCGAGTGTTGAGAGTGCGCCCTCATGTCAAAGGCCCTTGAGGCCATTCATTCGCCGCCGGTGTGCTCCAAGCCCGTCGCGCGAAAGTCTTTACTTAGCCCTTCTGCACGAAGTTAAGTTTGCCAGATACGCCAAGAGGGCTCATCCTTGTCTGCCCTTGTTTGTGCTTAACAAGATTCGGCAGTTCTTTCGAACTAGCCTTTCGCACAAGGGTTCGTCTAAGGTAGTCTTCTCTCCAAGAGCATGTATCAGATCTTAACCTTTTGTCTCTGTTCTGGTTTTATGTTATTGTGCAAATTCAGGATGTGCAAGTAGTACAAAGCTTAGGCTAGAGGGGCGATGTCATGCTTGTCACTCCCTGTATTCCAAGTAGATAGAGAACAATAAGGCGTTTCGTCTTGACAAACAACGTACAAACCAAGCATACTGCACCCCAGGTGGGAACCTGAGTTCCTGCCTGGCGCAGTGTGCAACGCGTGCAGATCTGCCTGAATGGACGAAGCTGCGCTGCTGTGGACGCATGTATTTGTCCGTGTCATGATGTAACCATCCAAAACCCACCGAATGCATTGATAAATATACAGAGTGTGGTGCTCCAAGTGAGACAACCAGGAGGAGCATTTCTCAGGTTCAGCCCAAAGAACTGCACGCTCTACGCATCGTCAATTCCAGGAAGTGTAAGTAATGCAATGGTTAGGGTGAGCCATGTCATGCTTAACGCTTCCTGTGTTCATACCAGGATCTTGTGGCCAACTTCCAATGTCGAGATGGACGTGATCGGGGAATCACTGATGCCTCCATTGGTGGCTATAAGACAGAGTACGAGCTTGCACAACCACACAGGAGCTTGCCTGAGTGCTGTTTCCTAGAAGCAGGAATTGCTACGCTCTCCCTGCCGGCAGACTTTAATTGGGTTGGTCCGGCTGCCTGTGAGCGCTGCCAGAAGTTGCAGTCTGTTGATTTGTTTTCAACGGACGTTGTCGAACTTTTAGGTTCGACTTTCGCACACTGTTCGCAGCTACAGCAACTCAGTCTCCCTCACAGCCTACGCATCATTGAACAAGAGGCCTTCCTCTTGTGCGTTTCGTTGCAGGAAGTCAGTATCCCACCATCGCTCCTTTACATTGCTAGGCGTGCCTTTGCAGGCTGCATGAAGCTTCGTGCGTTCCGCAGACAAGGGAAGAGTAAGACCTGGCGGGGAACGTATGCCCACCGCAATGTCTTTGACAAGTGTGGACAACTAATTCAACCCATTTGGCTGCGTTTTTTGCCGCCAACTGCAGAAGACCAATGGGGAGAGGACTTCCTTGCACCAACCCTGCAAATACATGCCTGCTGAGCCAGAGCCCACATGCCATTTCTACATCGTCATCACCTACTACGACTCTCTGAGCCTACTGGAATGAGAGCCTTAGCTCCTCGTCCCAGAAAGGCGGGCAGAAGCGAGCGGTAATGGACAGCACCCTGGGATAACCTCAGTTATTTTGGAGGCTGCCAATCCATCACCAATTTTGTACAGAGCGGCACTAGGACCAAGCTAGGATAGTTCCATCATTTTGTACAAAGAGGCACATATACCATGCTAGGATAGGTCCACGGTCTCACCTGTTTCACACGGGCCTTGCACGCAACAGGACAATGCTTTTGCAATGACGCAGCATTTCTCAAGGTTAGGGCACACCCCGTTCTGGCACCTTTGTGTGCCGAAGGGTGCAGAGATGACCTCCCTTCGGGGGGGTGAGCCTTTCGCACCCTTACCTGCAGGCTTTCGTCGTTTGCTATGGCTGCCACTGCCTGAACACTACCAACTACTATGCCTCTTGACTTGTATGTGCAACCAGTTGCAAGGGTTGTGCTACAAGAAAGGATTTTTCCACGGCATGATCTGCATAGCAACCACTGATCCACTTAGGCAAGGATCAGACCTGCGTTAGAGCATACCAATGCCCGGGACTTGCATTTGTGACCAGGTTTTTGCCACTCTGTGCAGTGGCCGCTGGTCACTGGTAATAGTGATGTGAAGTCCATTTGACGACTTCGTTGAGATTTTGCTAGAGCACAAACCCTCGCTGCCATGCTCTTCTTTCGTGAATTCAGGCCCATAGATAGTCAGCAGTCATCGTCTCACTTGTTTCACCCTAGTACAGAGGAAAAACTACTTGGTGGTGGAGTCTCGGCCTGTGGGCTGTGGTTGGTTTTGTTTGGTTTGTTGTTGGGTTGTCTTTGTCCTTTTCTCCACCATCTGATTGTATTTCCCTTCCTTCAATGATGACCTGGGCACCATGCCCACACGGCGTCCGTACTCGTGGAAAAAATGATGGAATGATGGCCTTCCGGAGTACCAGTGGTTGCAATGACAACTTTGCTTTAGGGATAGCTCCTAGGCAGTCTGCATGGCCAGGTCACACTGGTGCTGCATTGGCCGCGTTTTCCTCTCGTGGTGATGGCTCGACCGGCAGGGTTTTCTTTTTATGGACTACTCCCATCTGAGGTTGGTTGTCAAAGCCAGCCAAACCAGAAGGAAGCAAGGGAGCGTGTCTTCTCCGCACCAAAGACCCCTAAAGGGCAGCTGCCAAGAGATGCCACAGACATGATGTGGGCACTGTCAGTGCGGGCTGCCATGCACAGCTTCGTGCCTTAGCAGTGGCTGACGGACAATACCTTGGAGCATCACCCGTTATCAGCAGTGCGAACAATGAGAACAGGCTTTGCTGGAGGGCCTTAGCACCATCGAAATGATGGGAAACTGGACACGAGTAGGGAATCCCCAGTGCAGTGTTTTTATGTTCGAGCGGCATAGTTGCCATCTGTGAGAGGTGGTCTGCTGAGGCCGTGTTGCCACTTCGGCCAAGCTGAGGATGCGCGGTGTGCAGGTTTGAAGTGGACGAGAACCATCAGAAGGCTACCAACTCTTTTTGAGCCTGAGGCGGTAACGTATGTGAAGTTGACTTTTCCGAGGTCCTTGTGGGCTGCTTGCAAGGCAGCTCCGACCGGAGTGAGGCAGGGGCAGTGCTCATCTGTGTTCCATTGGCGTCCAAGCCGACCATGACTTGCTTCTTCTGCAGCTTCTGTCAGCTTGTCGAGGGGAACCTCAGCACTGCTATGTAGGAGGCTGCATGTAACCGCTGGTAATTCATGTGGCATAAACCAACGATGCGCTGCCAGAAGTCCATGGGAGCTTTTAGGAGCAATGCTCTATGCTCCCTCGGCAACACCTCCGGGACTTTGTTTGGGGTCGCCAAAGAGCAGTCGAAGGAATGGCTGGCGCGGGATAGCCTGAACAAAGGCGGACTTGAGGTCCATGTCCAGTTGTGCTTCTTCCCCCACCAGGATGTCAACTTGTTCCATGTGTACTCTCAGCGACGAGGGCGTGTGTGTTTTTTGTTCCCACACCAAGCCAGTGGTTGCAATGACAACTTTGGCTTTAGGGATAGCCCTGGGCAGTCTGCATGGCCAGGTCATACCTGGTGCTGCATTGGCCGCGTTTTCCTCTCGCCCTACTGCCCTTACAAAGAGTTTGGCTTGTTCATCATCCAATGCTAGCAAAGCTAGTAGCTTGGTGATGGCTCGACCGGCAGGGTTTTCTTTATGGACTACTCCGATCTTGAGGTTGGTTGTCAAAGCCAGCCAAACCAGAAGGGAGTAAGGGAGCGTGTCTTCCCCGCACCAAAGACCCCTGCAACGGCCAACGTAGATCGCCCTGTTTGAAGGGCAGCTGCCAAGGAGAGTGCCACAGACATGATGTGGGCACTGTCAGTGCGGGCTGCCATGCACAGCTTCGTGCCTATAGCAGTGGCTGACGGACAATACCTTGGGGCATCGCCCGTTATCAGCAGTGCGAACAATGAGAACAGGCTTTGCTGGAGGGCCTCAGCACCATCGAAATGATGGGAAACTGGACACGAGTAGGGAATCCCTAGTGCAGTGGTTTTATGTTCGAGCGGCATAGTTGCCATCTGCAAGAGGTGGTCTGCTGAGGCGGCCAAGCTGAGGATGCGCAGCGGTGTGCAGGTTTGAAGTGGACGAGAACCATCAGAAGGCTACCAACTCCTTTTGACCCTGAGGCCGTGACGTATGTGAAGTTTTGGCCATGGAACATTGGGTTTGGACAGATTGGTGCCAAAGCTTCTTCGCTGGTTGGCAAATTTCCTACGGTCCCATTGCCTCCAGATCTCGCCCCAGGAATTCGAGCAGAAGAGAAGAAGTTGGCTAAGGAGGAGAGAGCAAAGAAGAAGGAAGGTGAGGCGAGGCTGAGGGGTGAAGAAGGACGAGGAGAGAAGAGACAGGCAGGGGCAGATGAAGAAAGCAGCAAAGAAGATGATCCAAACATGAGTGATCACACTCCAACCAGATGAAGACAAGGACGAAGGAGGTCTGTTGATTACAGATGACACGTTGCTGCAAGACCTGCTTGATAGCTTGGAGGAACCTACGGCTGAGAGCGAAGTTGACAAAGCACCAGTTTGTCCAAGAAGAAGTCCCATGGATAGTCCAAAGAGATCAGGTGGAGAAGGAGATGTGAAAGATGAGATGCCAAAGAAAGTGGCAAGGTCTGCACCGAAGAAGATGTTGAAGACCAACGAGTTCAGAGAAGGATGAACCGGAACCAGCATCAGCTTCGACAATTCGCATGGTGGTTGCTGGAGAACTGCTGTATGATGGAGATGAGAGTTTGGAGTTTCCAGATCAACCTCCAGAGTTGCCAGAGGCTGAGCTTTCGGAGATTGAAGATGAAGCCACAAAGGAAGAGATTCAGAGGCTGATTGGCATGACAGTTTTACTGCCACCAGGAAAGAACGATGACTTAGAAGACATTCCATTGCTCACAACAAAGTTGGTGATGGATTGGCGGTGACGAGAAAACAGGTGGAAGAGAAGGGCAAGATTGGTTGCGCGTGATTTTGCCTGGAACAGGACAGACGTCTTTGCACCAGCGGGAGGACACTCACTCCTGAGACTGGTCCCAGCCATTTGTCAAGTCAAAGGCTGGAAGATGATCACCATGGACGTCAAGGACGCCTACCTGATGTGTGCGCAGCCACGAAAGGTGAAAGTTAGCCTAGACAAGGCGTTGGCAGATCGACTTGGACTCCAGCAGGAATGGATTCTTGGCCGAATTCTTCCAGGACGTGCAGCGCAATGGTTCCAGGAATTGAGGAGAAGCCTGATTGAGGCAGGGCTTACGCCATGTGCTGAAGCGCCTACGTTGTGGAGAGGGCAAGGTGTGATCTTGCTAGTCCATGTTGATGACATGATCCTTGGAGGAGAAGAGAAAGAAGTGGCCAGAGTCACTGACCATCTCATGAAGCGCTATAAAGTGTCTGTGGAGGATGATCAAGTGTTGAGTTTCTTGAAGAGGACTTTGATGGTGGACGCTTCAGAAACCAAGATGATGGTGAATGAGAAGTACATCCACAATCTTGTGAAGATGATGAGTCCCGTGAAGAGATCGAGAACTCCAGGAACCGGAATTGAGGATGGAAAGACCATGGAGGAGGACGACTGGAGGAAGCCAATGTACAGGTCAGCAGTTAAAACATTGCTGTACATGGCCAGTGACAGGCCAGACATCCAGTTTCATGTAAAAGAACTGGCAGGACGACTCCAAAGTCCAACAGACGGTGCATGGAAAGCTCTTCAGAAGTTGGTTGGCTATTTGGCTACAACCATGGACATGCATTTGGTGATGAGAAGTCAGACAAAGAGCAACTAGTTCAGGAACAGGACACGAGGTTTGACGACAGCGCCCATGTTTGAAGAAGCTGAGCACATGTGGTAGCTGGAAGTGACCTGCGATTCAGACTGGTCAGGAAACAAGCAGACTCGAAGCTCGACGCCAGCAGGATGTATTTTCTTGGCAGGCAATTGGACCCACTCCTATGCCAGAACCTAGAAGAACATCACGTTGTCAAGCACGGAGGCAGAGTATGTTGCCTTGGTGTCAGGAGCTTCAGAAGGTTTGTCGCTGAAAGCTGCAGTCGAACACCTTACAGGTGAGCAGGTGAAGTTGGTCATCTATGGCGACAATAGTTCGAGCATAGCAATCGCTCAGAAGGAAGGTGTTGGGAAGTTGAAGCACCTAAGTGGCCGACTATTATGGCCCCAGCAGAGACAGAGCAAAGATTTAGATTTGCGGAAATTGGATACGGCTACAAATCCATCTGATATAGGCACCAAGACGCTTGGAGGCAAGCGCATCAACCTTCTGATGTACTTCATGGGCTTTACAGCAAGACAGAGTTCGAAGCAGAGAGAGCAAAGGCTGAGCAAAAGAGGAGGTTGCAAGAGGTGAGAAGGATGGTGTTTGCAGAAGAAGGGACACCAGAGAAGAGCATGCAGGCGAACCAGCTGGCAAAGAGATTGTTGAGGCTCACGATGACGGCGTTGCTAGCAGATGCAACCTTGGGCCCGGCGACGGGAGAAGATCAGCAGTGCTTTCCAGAGGATGAGCCGCAGAAGCAGCCAGAGGGATTGCTTGGGAGAAGGGAGACAGGAAAAGAGACTCTTGAACAAGTGGGATTGACAATCGCCATTGTGATCTTGAGCACCTTGAAGAACACAGCAAGAGAGAGTTGAGGAGACATGTGACATCATGGCAAGCACTGAGGAGTGCAGTCGGAGGTGATGAGACCTACACCTCAGAGAAGAGCAAGGGAGGATTGATTTGAGCATGTGGAACGCTCCAAGGAGATGGCCTGAGAACCAAGGAAACACAGAATGGCAGAATTGGTCAAACTGGCCATCAGGGCACAGGGCCAGACATGAAAATGATGAGACAAGCGAAGAACCTGAAGAAAGACAGTGGGTTCGATGGGCAGGACATCTGGATTAAGTTTCAGAGATGTGGTTGGCCCGCCTTGGGGTGAAGAAATGGAAGAAGAAGCACAAGAACAGGATGGTGAAGTGAGAGTAAGCTCTTACATCGACGATGAGGGCTACGTGCGCGAGACAGAAGTGCGTGTGAGAATGGTGAGAATTGAGACAGATGAGGAAAGAAGGCAGAGAGATGAAGATGAAGAATCGGAGAATAGCCTGACGACAGACTATGGAAGTCTGGAAGGGCACATCGAGCCGGTGGGTGACTATGAGCACCTGGAAGATGATGCCTACCAGGCATACAGGCTTGAGCAGATTGAGAATGATGTGGGCATTGAAGTTTACATCATCATGAAGGTGAGACAATTTCGCCAGATGATGGAAGAAGACCCAGCAGATGAAGACATCCTACGGGATACGAGATGTTCAGAGAGCTCCAAAGGATGCTGATGATCACTGGAGCAGAGACAAGAAAGGAGGTGACTGACTACATCAGAAGCTTGAGGCAGTACACCTACCATGTGAAGAAAGGGCATGAAGATGTGAATTGCCCTTTGGAAGAAAGCGAATGGCCAGATGGGTGGATGGCTGCAAATTGGGGACCACCAAGAATGCTGAGAGAATTCAGGATGCCACCAAGAAGACGACAAAGGAGACGGAGAGACGAAAGCAGCAGCTCTGAAGAGCGTGATGCAGCAGCGGCTTTTGAGCTGCAGGATCGAGTTCGAGATGAACCAATGATCCTTGATGAGCCCGAGCCAGAAATCGAGTAGGTGCAGGTGCATCTGAAAAGATGAACACTGAAGAGGTTTCATGGCAAGGGAACTTTCGTGAAATCCCTGACCATGAAAAGGCAGGGTGTAAAGCTGTGACCATGGCGGTTACATACCCGCAACGTACAGGTTCAAGACCCCGCCCACGCAGGCGAAAACCGGGCGGTCGCACGTTCGTTCACGTGTTTTCAATATATATATATATATTTCATTGTGGTAAGTTCGATCTGGTTTGTTCAACCCTCGGCGCCCTCGGGAGTTCCTTTGTGAAAATTTCACATGTTGGACATCCGGGGCAAACTCTGGAGACTTACTTTTCATATTTTTGGTTTCTGAGAATACTGTTTGACTGGACTTGGTTCAATTGAACCTCACAGAATGCAACAATAGTCATGGGGGTCTGAGTTTTCACGGACGTTCTCGTTTATGTACTGGTGCAGTGGCACCTTGTTTGTTATTCAAGTGGCACACCAAACTGCACGGATCAAGTTCAATAGGTTCTTGGAAAGGGATTGGCGGACTCGGTTTTGGTTCCAATTTTGCAATTTTGGAGTCCTTGCTGAGTTCGACGAAATCAACAATCTTTACAGCAAATGAGCTTGAAACAAATCCCAAACAGGAGCGAGAAGACTTGCAGTGGAAACAATATCAAGGTTCTGTGATGTGCGTTGGCTTTTGAAATGGTTGGCAACTCAGGTAGGTCTGGATGCCTTGGCAGGTTTTTTGTTGAAGAAGTGCTGTATGCATTCATCATCACAGGGCCTCAAGAATGCTGTGCTGGATGTTTCGCAATATTTGCAATGCTACTCTGACAGAGTCATGTGCTGGCAGATGGTCTAACAGTCTTACACAAACCTTTGGCTCAACAAGCTCACGAAAACGAAGCCATGGCCGATGCCGTTCGTGAGTATACAGTAGAGATTTTTGCTATAGTACAACGCATCCAAAATGATCTCGAAGCGGCTGCTGCTGCGACATGTGGGCAACCTATAGTGGTTTCAAAACGATTGTGGTGCACGGGGGAACGGATGTGTCACAAAACATGCATGTTGCAAGTATGGTATCGAGAGACTGGCGACGAGATGTTTCAGGAAAGGGCAAGAGTCTGCGGTGGAAGGTGTATGGCATGGGACATCTTGTCTCCAGAGAGTTTAACAGACGACGCAGAACAGTGGAATGGCCACTTTTTCCGACATTGTAGAGATGTTGTTGGTGTTCGCCTGGGCTATCACGACCCTCGGTGCCCTCTTCGGGAAGAGCGAAACACTAGCAACCACAAGGTTCGAATCAAAAATTGTGAAAAACCCGTCCTTGACACCAGGCAGGCGCAATGGATTCGGAAAGTTCAAGCGACTTTGTCAGGAATTGAAAAGTTCACGGCTATGCAAACAACCGACTTCCTGAAAATGTCCTTGAGGGTGGAGTGTATTCTTCATGTCCTCAAAGCGCACGCCTGGGGTTCATCGGGCTGCGCTGCCCAGCACGTGGTGGATCCATTCAATGTTTCCCCGCTTACCGTCCATTGTCAGAGGAAGGGCGATTCCTTTAGCGTGACCAGGGCACTCCAGCATGTCCGACGGGAGCTCCTCACTTTGTTTGAAGTGCTCTCCACGGCAGTGGTTTTGGGTGGCCGATTCTCCGCGAAGGGCTGTGCGCTTTTGCCGGTGCCGCTGATCAGCAGGCCTGGTGAAGAGGAGGACGTTACTGAGAGTCTTCCGCAAAGCAGGAGGATGTGACCATGAGCCTCGTTTGAGCAGCGAGAGACACAGCATTTTGTTTTGTGGCTATATCAGCGAGTCGCAAAAGGATGGTGACACCAAAACAATTCCATGATCTAATTCCTAAAAAACCTGATGAGTTGAATCCCAGAAATGGTAGCAGGGTACATACAAACTTGAAACTTATGTTTGAGGTCTATGAGTCTATGAGTCTTTACAGCATCATGAGAAGGCACTAGCAATGAATGTTGTCAGTGTCATGTAAATGAGCTTTGATTCAAGAGTCAGGATGCCGTGAGAAATTGAGCGCGTCGTTGGTCCTGTCGTTTTGGACCCTGAGGGAAATTGAGCACGTGGATCCCCCCAGTGTGATTCCGCCTGCAGAAGCGCAAAAGATCGTGGACGTGCAGCATGCGGGCTTCATTGAGCGCAACCTGGGTGCTGCAGCGGACACTTCTGCGGAATACGGGGCGGAAGAGATCAAGATGATTGGACACGTTACTTGGATTTGATTTGTGGGATGCTGTGCGCTAAGGGGATCTTTTGGATTTGATGTGATTTGTATGAAGACATCAGAGTAGAACAAGCTGAGAGACTCATGTATGAGTGAAAATTCATCCACCTGCAGGTAACCACTAACCACATGTCACATGAGGATGACATTACTTAGCTGAACACCAGCACGGTTTGCTGGGGAAGTGTGTGTGTGGTCCAGAATCGATCACTCGCCACTCACTGTGGTTCAAACATGACTCCAAGAAACGTGTGTCGTGTGTTGGGCCAACTTCAGATTTTCCTTGCTATCAGGTCAACCGAAACACGAAAGAACTACGAGAGCTCTTCTTTACAGGAGAACCTTTGAAGCAGTGCCGTGAGGAACTTGCTCGTCGCAACCTTCCTGTGAGGTTAGATAGTGGATGCCTGGTCTTTGTAAAGCCATGGCAGCATGAGGAGGTGGTGAAGGCAATTGCTCAGAGGGATGATATCACCGCATCCCACATCATCTTCAGCAGTTCATTTCAGAGCGAGGTGGACAGAACATTTCATTTGGCTCAGACGCAGGGCATCTCTGGAGCGTGGTTTCGTTCGGCCACTCCGCTGCCGCCGAAGGCGGTCTCGTCCACTGAGAGCTCCGGTGCGCGAGATGAGGAGGCCAGCATCGACGGGGTCTTTGAGTGTCGGCAGACTTTCATGACATGGAGGCCAATCCAACCAAGAGTTGCAGTCACAGAGTCCACCACGGATTCACGCAAGGCCGAGAACCCTCGGCGCTCGGTTTACCAAAGAAGGGCCGGTCAATGAATTCATCATGTTCAGTTCTTTTCAGGCACTTGCAAAGAAGTGTGCAGCTCTGACGCAGTTAGGGAAGCATCGGACTGAGTGCCGCCCGAGGCTTGACGCTTTGGTCGCCGGGCAAATTGCATTGTTTTGGTGGGCGAAGCAGCTATGCAAGTCCCATCGGCCCTTTTCGTGGGCGAAGCAGCCATGCAAGACCCACCGTGTACAGACAAAGACTTGCCAAGCTGAGAAACGTCCATAACTGAGTTGTTGCATGAGGTGGACATGTTCATTTTCAGTAACTGAGTCATACTTGGAACACTGGCGTCCATGACGCTCAAACCTGGAGGTCTTAATTGGCACAGTGGCGTTTAGGGATGTCGTTTTTTTGTCCTTTGCTTCTTTGTCGTCCCCATGCACGCGCCGCGATGTCGAGTAGCTGTGCGTGCCAAGCACTAGCAAGGTATCCTCGATCGAGTTCAAAAGCAAACAATGTATATATATATATACCTAGAACCTGAGGTCACACGGGTTCTAGGTATATATATATATATATATCTAGTGTCTGATGCGTGCGACGTTTAGCTGCGGTTGCTTTGCTGCATGGAGGTGTCCAGGTTGAAGCTGTTGATCCCGATGATCATGTCTTTGTCTCGAAATGCAGCGTTTCAGCTTCAGCACAACGGTAATGCTCGTGGAGTTGCAGCTGTATCTAGGACATTTGACACAGAGAAGAAACACCGGAACAGGATCTTGAACATGACCTCCGATTCTGTCTCCCGGCTGAGCTGGTAGTCTGCTGATCTCAACTACTAGAGATGGCCTCCCCCTAGTAGCAATGGCCTCCAACCTACTAGAGGGCTTCATCTCTGCCACTTTGAAGACTGTGGAACATGATCATGTTTTTTGATTCAGACAGATGATGGACTCTGCCTGTTGATGTGGGCGTCACGGCCTCAGAATGGCAATCTCAATTGACGATCCCCTCACCCTAAGAGAATGGGTGGGGGACGGAATTGACAGTTGTGGACGTTGTGGAATGGTGACTGAAGTTCTTAAGTGTACCAAAGTGAATAAGTTAATGTCTCAGCGACAAGGTTGGTCTGTTTTCTATTTCCCTTCGCATCAAACCCGACAGTTTTCGATGCTAAGACAGGTGCGTAGTTTCTTCGTTGGACAAATTTGGATTTTGCCAAGTTTCGTTGCAATCGCAAGAGTTCCAAGAAATGTTTTTTGCACCAATGAATGCAGTGCTTTGCAATTCCAAAGCCCAAGTTTTTGGGGTTGGCTCAGAAGTGGGCACAGTTCACGATTCCACATTATTTTTTCCATTTACCAGGAGTTAGTTGCTTCCACTGCTTCCACTGCTTCCACTGAATATTTCAAACGGTCCTATTTCTCATGAACTCAGCTGGTTCTTTTTCTCATTCTTCCTCCCTTTCGTGCCTTCTCCCACTTCCGCCTTCGGCGCGCTTCCCGCGGCGTCCGCGGGGGCTCGGTGGAGCCGTTGCTGGGAGGGGCCACTGAGGCCGCTGGACCGACCGTCACCGGACCGGACCTGGACGCGGAACCCGAAGTCGAGAGAGCCGAGCGACGGAAGCCGCCGGCGACGGAAGCGGACCATGCGTGGAGGTCGTGCTGTTCCTTGGAGATGTGTCGCTCGGAGGTGCGTGGAGGATGCGTGAGACCGGCGAAGGGCGGCACCGGTGTTTTGTTTTGGTTTGTATTGGTCTCTCTGCTAGTTCATGAAGGGTCGAACACCAGCAAGTGTGGCATCGGGATGTGATTGGAGATGTACTGGAAGCTTTTGATGGAGAAGATGCTTGAAAGACATCAGAATGTGAATGAGCTGAAAGTCATTTCAGGGATGCCGGACCGTTGGGTTTTGGCGCAACTACGTTTGGGTTCTTACCACATCCACAGTCGGCGGCCAGCCCAGCCTTGGGGATGCGGAGCCTGAAGGGCCTAGGATCTACAGACATATGTTGTTTTAAAAACCCGCATCCGCATGGCCATATGGGTTTGTCTCAAGCAAGAGTAGGAGAACATGAATCTTCCACGCTTTGAGTTTCTTTTGGACGAAATGTTGCCTCAAAAACACCGGGAACCACACTCCATTTCCAATGCCTTTTTGCACTTCCGTCCGCCACGCGCAGCCTGCGGCGTCATCTCCATCGCGAGGGGCCGGGGCACCAATCGGGACTGATTGACGGGCGCTCCTTGTGGAAGCCAGATGTTTCCAGGTCCGCGGAAAGGGAAGGAACAAAAACACCAGTGGTAGCAGCCTTACCAGAATGTCTCGGAGCAGCATGAAAGCGGGTGGCAGATCTGAGAAAACCATCGGTGCACTGGGTCCTGCTTTGAGTGGAAGTGGCACCGTGCGCCAGGGTAAGTCATTCTATGCCGGGCTGCAGGTTGCAGGTTGGTGGTTTTGGGCTCGAACCATGGTGTTTCAAGTAGAGAAAAACAACCATCGCTCTAATGTTTGACTGTGGTCTAAGACGATCAAATATGAAGAGGCATTGACAAACATGGCTCTACTGTTAGATATGGGGGACGAAATTATGGAAACGATCATCCAAGATGAGTTTTCTTTGAAGACGGCATTCTGAAATTCCCAAACCAAACCTTCTGAGACCGTTCTGAGGCACGAGGACGATGCTGGGATTGCAGATATGGGGCGCCCTTCGTGGTCCTTCGTCCACTTCTTGGACCCCTACGTGGCCGGGGTGATGTGAAGCTCAGAAATGGGTTGAAGTGACAAGCCACCAGAGCTTCGTTTAAGAAACCCCGTGGTTTGATGAAAACCGTACCGTCGTTTCCGGTCGAATTTTTTCCAGCCAGTGATCCTTCATACCAGGGGGTACACTTACTTTTCCTTCGGAGCTTTGTTCGGATTCTGTTCGGTGGACTTCACAAAGTCCGCTTTGAATTCCTTTCTAGGAGAACCCAGGGTAGAAATGCCACTGACCGTCCATACATTGGAAAGAGGGTCAGATTACTGTATCTCCAAGTCACTGTTAGACCCCAAGCTTGTTTGGAGTACCATCTTCAATGGAGACTCCTATCACTGCGCCGGACCGCGCCCTCAGGAAAACCTGGTGGTGCTGCCCCCAGTCGTTTTCTTTCGAGAAGGACGCTCGTGTCTGAACGAGAATCGACGAGCCATCGCCGAGAATCCAATTGGGTGAAACACCGAGGAAACCGATCCACCTTGCTGCGCGAGGAAACCCTGGAGGGTTGCGAGATTCCTTTCAGACCTCGAACAGAACCGTTCATGGAACCGCTTTCGGAAGAAAAGAATCAAATCTTCTTCTGGGTCTTCTTATGGGTCAATCAGAAGGGACCTGAAAGAGCAGTTGGGTCTTTGATAAGCGAGAAGAGTTGAGAACATTGAGCTGTACTGGCAGTAATCGCACTGCTTGAAAATAACCAACTCCTCATGGAACCCAAAGGGTGCCATCAAGTAGGGCCTAAAACTTGGGCAAAAAGGACCGCAGATGAGCTTGGCGCCTGGAACGACCATTTCACGCCTGTCCCGCCGCCGCCGCCTGCGCCTCCAGCAGAGTGACAAAGAATTCCTCAATGCTTGTGGCATCCAGTTCTTGAGCTATGGGACTGCTTAGTCTTGTATGGTTTTCTTCCCGACGTCCTGGATGCCGCCAGGGGTACCAGTTTGGTTGCAGGGCAACGCATGGCAGCCTTGCACTTTTGTAAGGCTTTCCGATCTGTTCGATTTCTTTGGAGTCACTTCTCCCTGAACGACGCATGGGGCCATCGCAGAACTGGGGTCATAGGGCGGTCGGTTCCGGTTCTCGGACCTCCTCTTGGGCGGAACGCCTCATGGCGCAGACAGGCGGGGAGGGAGGGAGGGACAGACGCGCCTGCCACGACTCTGAAGTACGTCCATGAACACATGTAGACTCTTGATCAACCCCCCCCAAATTGGAATCGAACAACCTTTTCATACGGGGGGTGATTAATCAAGAGTCTACACTATACGTACTGTAGACTATACGCTCCTTTGCAAACGCGTCACAACAACCCCGACTTCGCCTGGTTGTTCCACAGCTAGTTCCTGTGTTAGGCCAACTTCGCCTGAAGCTTTTGAGACACTAAACATGCTCTGCACACGGTCCGACGCAATCTTTTGAGCCTTGGGCTCCTCCCAGACCTCTCCCCTAAAACTTTCATATTTTATGTATACAGTATATTACATATATGGTATATACACCCTCTCAAAACCGATATTTCAACATCGATACTATTCTTTTTTTGGGAGGGCTAGCAGCATATATATACATATCTACACATCGCTCACAATCGAGAGTGGAGTCTCGAAGCTCCAGATGATGTCAGACGTGAGCACGACGCCACGCCTAAAACACCAGGAGTCACGTGGAGCTGAGTGGTTTTTAATGGTTTTTGAGTCCCACCCAGTGAGTGGTTCACCAGCACCCCTATCCCTTCCTCCGTTCGTTCGGCGCCCGAAGCTCCGTGACTCCGACATGCTCTTCTTTATCCATGGCCCACGAAAGGACGCTCGGATCGGGGCACCGGATCAGACGTGGTTTCATGGCACCTGGAATCGGATCGAAGAGTGGAAAGCACAACGACTTTGAAGGAGTCCGGGTGTTTGGTTCGGACTTGAACTCTCCGGAGTTGAAAACAAGGCGATGTGAGCCAGGTAGGGCGGCTTTTCACTCAGGGGTGGAACTCACAGGTGTCCTGGGGTCAAAGAATAATTATTCGGATCGCCACAATCATGGACTGCTGGCTTGTTGGAGATATCCCATGTACTGCTGGCCATGTACTTAGACACATTGTCACTGCAATTTGAAAGCAAGCTGGACGATCTGGAGTTGCAGATCCAAGTCTGCCCTCAAAATCAGCCACCGAACCAACTCCCCCAACGCTTTCAACAAAAAGTCGCCAAAATGTAAAAACCCGCCTTTCGAAGAACAGGGCGCAGCCAAATCAGAGTGAGTCATTCGTGAGAGTCGCCATGGATCCTCTCACGGACTGCCCGATCTGCTTCGAGAGCTATGAGCCGGAGAGGGGGGGATGGGGGGAGGGTGCAGGGCCTCCCCAAGAGACCTTACAGATCGAACCGACCCACCGGGCTCGGATCGACCCCCCCCCGGTGCGTGGGGGGACCCGTGCACCGGGCACCTGGGACCTTTTTCCGGGGGGGTCGCGTTAGACGGTAGTACCGGGGGAGAGAAGCGAATGGGGGGCCGCCCAGGTCTTTTTGGCAGGTGGGGCCACTCGTTCCGTGGCGGTTTTATCAAGGCTTTTTCACGGCGTCCAGGTGCTCCGTGTGATTTCTGCGAAGAGGGGGTTAAGGCTGTAAGACGGAGGAACCTTTTTGACCTTTCTAGGGCTCCTGTTGGCACCATCGTGCACAGTTGGCGGTGAAGTGATACAGCCAGAGCTTTTCAATGGACCTGGTTTCAACCAACTCATCCCCTCTGCTGAATGAAACTCCTTCATTATGACCTGCACATGTCGGACGAGAGACTTTCTTCGCAAAAACCGTTTCCCCGCCAGGTCTCGTTTCCGTCTCCCTCTAAAATCGAAGGGCCAAACATACAGAGCAGCAAGGGCGGGGACTCGTCCAGCCTGGGCGAGGCGACTCCTCCAGCCCCGGTTGTTCACCTGTTGGACGCTTTCCATGACGTGAACATGTTGGACGTACCTTGAAACTGCGAAAAATGAGGTGCAACTGTTCGCCCGAGTGCGAACTCCTAAATTGAACATCTCAAGCTGTGGCACAGTTCGTCGGACAGAACTTCTTGGACAGTTGAAACTGGTGAATCTGAGAGGTTCGTTTTTGGGCCACCCAAAATGGTGGCAGGAGCCGACGGATGAAGAGCCTTGTCCTGAACCGGTGGGACGGCATTGGCCGGTGAAGCTCGACTGTTGCCACCAGTCCCTCTGCTGCCACTGCCAGCAATGTCACTGGGCTCAAGCTCGACTGAGGGAATCCATGAAGACCATGGGCGCATAGAGCTGAGGAGGTGATGGTGTGGACAACATATACGTATATAATTACACTGTATATATGTTACATATGTATACACATAACATTCTTTACTTTAAACACACATTAATGAGGTTGTGGTGCCAAAATGGCATGTGAAAACAGGGAAACACTTGGGTTGTTTGGGCTGGGTTCGGTTGCTATTTTGTGATAGGCATTGGGCTCAGCCTTTCTTCTTGGATAGCGCATTTAGACAGGGATGCTACCACGGTACCGTTTGTCACGGTTCTTGAGATTTTTGTTGGTTTTCATCTTTTCACTGGATTGATCATGCCCCTTCAGATTTCCCGGCATGGCCAAAGGGTCTGGATGCCCATAGATTCGGTGGAGGCAGGTGAGCTGATTGGTCGGTCTATGGCCTCGAATGTGCGTGTTTTTTCTGTTTTGTTGAAAGAAACTGCTGAAGCCTGCAATCTGGAACTCCGATGGGGTAAGGTACCGCGCCCTGAAGTTGCTATCCTCATGTCACTTCCTGCGGTCAAGTTTCCTTGGCCGGCTTCTGTTGCCGAGAAAGTTTCCTCTTTTCTTTGGCGTTTTTTGCACGGGCGGCCGTTGAGGGCAGCACGTGACTTGGCACGGTCCTTTTGAGTGACAGTGCACCTGTTTAGTTGCTTGCCGCATCGCACAACGCTATGCGCAGCTCGCCAAGACTCGTTGGCAAGGCGGAATAAGGAATAATATTTTGTGATAGGCAAGACCAAACTTAATCCAGAATGCCTGGTACTGGTGAGGCACTAGATTGACCATCTGGCACTGGGATGTGCTTTTGGTGTGGAAACTCTATCAGGAGCTCGTGGCAACTTCAAAAAAGATCTACTGCATGATATACCAGGACCTTCCAACAAGAGTCTATTTACAGACACCTCTTGGAGGGTCCTGGTAGACTCTTTAGACGTCAGCCATTTGGATTCAACTGGTTCAACTGATTCTCTGCAACGGATTCGCGGCACTGCATGTTGCTCCTGCCACTGATTGTCCAGCTGAAACGACCAACCATCTCAACACCCACCAAAGACACGAACAGAACCCACGCAAGCAAACACTGCTTCTCAGTCGCAGTGGTTTTTGTTCACAACAAAACACAATCTTTTCGCCAGCGCTGCTCAAACCTTGGTCGAAGCAGGGAACATGCAAGGAACCTGCCTGTGAAGCAACAGTTCTTCTCTCAGATGAAGGTCACTCTCGGAAAGGGCCCAAGAAAGAAGAAGACCCGTCCTTCACATTGGCTAGACAAGGTGACAAGTCCAAATCTTTTACGCGCCAACTTGAGGGATCGCTCCTGATGTTTTCTTCTCTCCAGACCCAGTGTCCAAAACAAAAAGACCCGTACGTCCTTGAGCTCAAGCAACTGCTTCGGATCCTCTGACCGCCCCCATCTGGATCTCCGAGGTCTGGCACGGTGCCCCTTCTGCCGGATCCAGTGGCATCCCGAGGAGGACCCGAGAACGACGCCACCGGTGGCGGGTTGAACGACACCAGGGTGAAGGGTGGCGAACGTGCGACCATGTCGTGTGGCAGGTGGTTCCCGGCTGCCTTCCGAACAGTGGGGCTTTGTCTTGCTCGTTTTTCCCATCATGGAGTGATGGCTCCCATCGTTGGCCTCGACTCGTTTTGGGAGCAGTTCCATATTCCCTGTGCTTCAGGATGATGAAGGAATGATCATGGGGTATGGCGTCGTCAGCGTCAGTTTTGCAGATGACTCAAATGCAGCGCGTACGGTGCACCGCACGTCGTTTTCGACCCAGTTCGGCAGCTGAGATAGAGTTGTGTGTGAATTTCCGCCGATGCACAGGCCGGGTAGTCTCTAGAGTGACCTATCAAATGTTTAGAAACAACATATCACAGGTTTTCATTTTGTCAATCGTTCTCGGACACACCTGACGGTGAGGACGTTTGGGATGAGGGTGAGCACTTCTGGCAGAGGAGGACTGGGATGGTCTGCCTGCCATGGAAGTGGGTTCTTTTTTGGGACGTGACGGAAGGGTCCCAAAGCATTCAATCAAATTTTGTGGTGACGATAGTGATTCCCAAATAGATCCCCTAGGCTTCCAACAACCATTAATTTAATAGGCTTTATGGAATCAACTAAGGATTGTACACTACAAAAACCAGGTCAACCATTTTTTGAATGGTCTTGGAAGTCTAGGGGATCGTTTCATGAATTCAACCCATTTTCCAGTCCGGTTTGTACATTTTCTGTCGACCAGCAAGCAGTTTTGAGGTGGCGGTGTTTTTGATCTCGGGGTTCCTGCTGGTGCACATGCACATGCACCCACTGGATACCTCCAGAAAATGTTCAACCTAAACAGACTTTGCAAAACTTCCTGGGTCTTTCGCCTGTTTCGAGGTCTTTCCTTGACCCACCCACTTTACCAGACCTACCGGGAACGGGGCTCAGTGGCCGCAGGAGATTTCCCAATCCGATCCTCACGGTGTGGGGCACCACCTTAGCCTTCGACGCCATGCGCTTCGTAGCCCCAGGCCTGTAAGGCTAAGCGGTGGATTCAAGCAGACCTCTTCCAGCACCCTCCAACACGTCTCCTTTGGAGGGTTGTTGGGCCCTATAAGAGGTCTCAATTGGTGACCTGTTGGAGGGTGCTGGTTGAGTTGTTGGACCCTTGTAGTTGGTGGCCTCTTCTCTGATGACCGCTGCTGCTTGGGCACCCAAACTCACCTCACTGGGTCACCACCTGTTGGATACCCTTCACTTTTCAGGGCTCGCCGGCTTGCTCTTTGGTTCGTTCGCCGTGCGGGAGGGGGAGAAAACAGTGAGTCATGGGGTAGTTAAAAAGCATTAAACAACGATGGTTTTCCATGTTCTTTTTGTTAAAGTGAAAGGGCTACCCTTGTCATTTGTGATTGAAACGCTTGGGGGCATGACCTGGTGGAAGGAAAATCTCTTGGGACCCAAGATGCGGGCTTGATCTTCCTCACCCGCGCTTCGCCGTCTGATCTTAGCTTCGTGCGTCTGATCTGATCTGAGGCGAAGTAAACAAGGGTCATCCGGTCAGTACCATTGAATGAATGGTGGTTGCCATCCATCCGGGAGATGTTTAATTATGGAAGTTTTTTCTCTGAAAGGTGCCGCAACTTCACAAAGCATGGAGCTCTGCAAACGGAGAACATCAGATCAGCACCTCACCCAAACAATTCGACAGACCAATGTCCCTGTGCTACCGGCCTGTTCTACTCCTCCGGGCATGGTCTTTTCCTATCAAAACAGAGGTCAAATGGGTTCTAGGTATATAGAAAAAATATATACATATGAATCAAATAAGACGCCTGAAAGGGAACTTCCTTTACTTCACTGGGGCAGAAGATGGTCTTTCGACTTCTAGGGTGTACATACACACATATTTCTATACAGTAATAGGAAAAACACAGCAGACTCACAGGATGCACCGCGGTCTGAGCTGCCCCTCTTCTGCAAATTGCCTGTGCTGGAACGCCGCCCCACCGCGCCAAGCTCCGCGAGGCGTTCGCATGGCGGTGGCCACGGCCGCTGCGACGGTGGCGGAAAGCTCTCCCTTCGTGTTGGCCACGGGGGCAGCGGGTGCCGTGGCAGTGGCAGGTGGGACGTTCGTTCGTGGTGGGAAGCACGTCGCACCACTGCGAAGCCGGACGGACAAAGACGGGTCATATTTTTTGGTCACCTCGTTGAATGTAGACTCTTGAGGACCATAAACCCCCCGGTATGAAGAGGTTCTTCAATTCCAATGGGTGGGGTTATGTACCTCAAGAGTCTACAATGAGGTCTTCTCAATTCTGCATGCCATTCGACCGTTTTCTTCGGGGGCGCCCACCCGTCCTACCGACTGTCGACCGCAGGTGGCTTGGCGCTGATGAAGGCCTCGGAGCACCGCCCGGACATGGCGCAGCGCCTGCGGCGCCAGGTGTCCGAGCGGCCGCGGCGGCAGCTGGCGCCGCCGGTGCCGGAGAGGGGGGCGAAGGGAGCGGCGGCAGGGTGGGAGGCGCCAGGTGGAGTTCAATCCGTTTGACGTGGGTTGGAAAACCCCAGGGCTGTGTGGGAATTTCGGGGGCTCACCGGCCACTTGGGTTTTCTTTGGGGGTATGGTTTTTTCGCCGGAGCGGAGCTCCAATCGAGCAGGGGGGCCCCTGAAAAAAACTCCCTCCGAGTTCTTCGGACTGAAAAGGTGAGGACCTTGTTGGTGCCGTTTTGGGGCAAAAAACAGCAACATGCAGGACACATTTCCACTTAGCCACTGCTTTACCAGCTGGCTGGGGATGCTGTTGCTGGGAAAATCCCCCCCTGACCCACTCGAACGGAGGAGAGCTCAGCCTCATCGTCATCCTTGAGCTCCGCTGTGGGCAAGGCGGTGGTGCGGATCTGGGACGCCTTGCAATGGCAGCTTTCGCCACAGTGGCCGGGCATGCCGCACGTGTATCTTGGTGGTGTGACGATCCACGGGAGGGCATGTGCCAAAATCCGCTGGCGGGCGAGAAACCGATGCGAATGGATGGAGCTTTGTTATTGGTTTTTGGTGCTTCCGATGGAATGGAAGAGTATCAGTATAAGAGCACGACTCAGCAAGCCAGCAAAGATCCACCTCGTTCTTGACTTCATTTAGAATCTTTCAGACACATTTTTCATCCATGATTGGGCTTCCATGTTCTGATGAGTACACTTGAGAGGGGAGATTCCCCAACAACCACCCTACCCAACCGGTAACCAAACATCTTGTTCAGCAGTCGCAGCTGGAGCTCCGAAAGAGACAGTTCTTCTTCAACATACACTCCCCGAAATCATCATAGAAGTGGATCACCATGAAATCCTCTACCAGGACCCTCCGACAGGCTGTTTTGGGACCCTGACAGGTGGTGAACCTGGGCACCAGACTTGCCACCAGGAAACACGCCAGGAGGGTCCAGGTACAAATAGGTGGCTCCACGTACCCATGATTCCTTCAGAAAGTGTCGACCTTCCATCCTTCTCTTGGCCGTTCGCGAACACGGGGTTCTGCTGCGCGGCCAAGCGACACGGTTTACCTGCCGGGTCCGGTCAGGTACACGGGTTCTCCTTGGCGCTCCGAAGCCCGGGCGAGGCACCACCAGAGCAGCTCGGTGATGCCACAGCTGGCAGTGATCACCAGGTTTCGAGCTCTAAAGGTTTGAACTCGGTTCCAAAGGTTGTTAAAGACTAGTGGAGGTCTCTATGGTCATGTTTTGCTGTTGGCATGAGAGGAAAGGAAGGCCAAGGCAAGACGAGACCAACGGTTGGATTGGACCTCGAAGACGGTCCAAAAGATGTTTGTCCGCTACGTTTGTTCAGACGTCGTATGTTTGTTCCACCGAAGTGCACTTCGGCACTTCTTTTTCTCAGCCAACGCTCGCCTGGTTTCATGGAAGACGATGAAATCCTCCGAAGATTCTCCGGTGGGTTCCCGTTTTCTGAGGCCTCACGGCGCTGTTGTCGGAGGCCGAGCCGTCCTCCAGCAGCCGGGACGATCAGCTGGTCTTGGGACGCCGCTTCTGGGGCGATTTGGTCTTCCTCTTCCTCCTGTGGCTGCTGGGAAGCACCACTTGGCGCCGTTGTTCTTTTCGTTTTCTTTTTTCATGGGAGGACGTCTCAACGTTTTGGCGCGTTCTTCTTTTCCCGTTCCGTGGTTTGGAGGCGTGTGGTGGAAGGGTGCTTTGGGCTTAGAAGCGTTGCAGGGAGGATCCTTCGGTGTTCTTCCCGCTCCTTCTTTCGCACGTGCTGCCTGCGCGCGCCTGCTTCGCACGCGTGCCCGCTTCATTCCGCGCCTGCAGGTTGGATTTCAATCCGCATACTCCGAATTGGGGTTCAAGCCCCTCGTACGGCTTGCCCCCGATGCATCTCTGCTGGCACAACCGCTGGCGCGAGGAGAGGGAGACGGACGGAGACGGACGGAGACGGACGGAGACGGACGGAGACGGACGGAGGGATGGGATCGGGGGGTTTCAGTGGTGAGACGGGGCCCCACGTGAGCGATTGGGGTGGTTCAAAGGGCGACTTTCAGAGACACCCCGATTCCAGGGGTGTAGTTATCTAGAAGTTGTTTTTTTATTTTTTTCACGGCTTTTCCTTTCTTTTGGGATCTCTTCCTACGAACCCGTCCTTTATCCCCAAAGAATCCGGTTCTTCATGGAATTCTTTCTGTGCATCGTGTTTTTGCCCGCTCGTTGGGACGCCGGGGGGACCGGTCGACGCCGGCCAAACCGCCGCCGTTGACGCCGAACGCGCGGGTTGGGCGCCGCGCAGAGCCGCACCGCGAGGACCTGCGTCATGTGGTCTCGGACTTTGCGCGATACCTCTGCAGTGACCACATCAAGGTGCAGATGAAAAAACTAGTATTAGTATATAACAAGGGCATCGCTAGTAGTAGCTCCTGGCATAGTAGAATAGCAAGGATGCTACTAATAGCAAGGTGAGACAGGTTTTCCTTCCGACCAGTTCCATCCAAGGGGTGGAGGGTGCGGATAAGGGGCCGCGGCCGACGTACATGAATCTCTCTTGGACACCTCTTGGAAGGTCCGGGTACCTGCTCTTCTTCCCGGAAGTCTAGTTGATGTAACAACAGATGATCTTCGCATCATGACGGAAGCTCCCAAATGAAGGATCAGGAAGGATTATATACTCCCTGAGCAATTTACAGACTGCCCCGGCAAGACCTGGACTTACAAAAGATGTCGAGAGTTCTTGGAGATGTCTTCCTGGCGCCAGCAGAGCGTCTTCGGATCACTTAAGGACCGTTTTTTAAGACCTGGTCGACAGGACTCCCAGGGCAAGTCTTTGGGCTCATCATCCATGGGGGAGACCTGCACGGGTTTTTCAGTCGCTGTTTTGAGGCAGCATTGCCTGAGAAGGAGTGGTCCCAAGTGGCTTGGCCTGGCGTTTTGGTTCAGGGAAGGGCCACTTGTGATGTATATAGACCCCAGAAGGCTTGAAGAGGCGTGATATGGCAGAGCGTTTTCCAGAGGTCTGATGAGAATCAGTGAAGGTCCTGGTTTGAAAACACTGCTCGTTCCTCTGGATAAACTCGGATTTCGGGAAGGCTCTTGAAAAAGGCTCTTAATAGCTGTTTGCACGGCACTCTATTTCCCAGTGTCCACCCCTTTCCACCCAGAAATTGACAAGAATGGATTCGTTCTTCGAAAAGCTCCGGGATCGGGAGCCGAGGCTTCGAACGGTGCAACCCGCCCGGCTTTCGGTGCCGAGACGGTGAATAACCTTGTCCTCCGAAGCTTCGCACCGGTCGCGATGGTTCAACCAGACACCACAGGTTTCCTGGCGCAAGATCCACAAGACTTGTACTGGCGCATCGGACACTCAAAGTGTGAAGAAAATCAATGATGTTGATTATGTAGCCATACTCCAAGTGCTCCAGTGTGCCATACTCAAAGTGTTGTGGATCTTCTACCATACTCCAAGTGCTCGGGTAAGATCAACTCCCCCCAAGAAGCTTGGGAATCTCAACCCTACAAGAAATCATTGGAACCCCACCTTGCTGGAGCTTCCCAGTGACCGAACTCTACCTTCCCCGGGTTGGGGGGTCGGTGGGGTCTGAGACCCGGTGAGGCGGCCTGTTTGATCGCCATGTTGGATCACCTCCTCTCCTGGGAGGCCAGGGCGGCCGAGCTGGTGGCCCAGCTGGGGCCGTAGATGGGGTCGGGTTTGGAGCATGGCGTGCATCGGATGTGATCGGAGCGATCGGAAGGTTGTTGGAAGGTGTCAAGGTTGATTGGGATGTGTCAACGATCGCAGAGTTTGGTGGTGAATCTTTCTGAAATGCATCTATAGTAGCTCGGTCAGTTCCGAAGAGGAGCTGCTCCTCAACTGTAACCCCAGTCGACTTTGGGCATTCTGCTCTATGATATCTATTTGTGATATCGCTCCTTCCCAACTACAAGGATCTTCCGTTTAAACGGGTGGGATTCGACACTCACGATGCCTGCATGACGCATCGCAGGTCACCACTCTTGATCGCGGATCGTCCTGCGCTTGGATGGGTGTCCGTTCAACGTTTTTTTCTCGCTTATCTTTTTTCGGATGGACCGGCCGTCGTTTCAAGAATTGTGCCAAGCAAAATCATTTGTTGTGGTTGGTGTTCTGTTTTGAAGAGCATGGATTGGTGACCCGTCTCTACATATATATATATATGATATATGTATATATGTAGTACCAAGCAGGCGGCTTGTCTATGCAACTGCTCTTGATCCGAAGCCTTCAAGTATATGCATACCTTCCTCGCTTTGTGTTTTGTTCTGTTTGTTTTGTTTGGAGCTAGCTTCAAATCCTTTTGAGCTGCGGGACTGGGCAATGCTTCCATGAACATGCAACCAGTTCAGGGATCAATGTGTGTTTTGGTATCTTGGTAGCAAGCCATGATGCCTTGCTGCTGCTCAAACTGAAGTCCTTTGAAGACAACAACGCACGAAAGAACAGAAAGCAATCGTGTTCACTTCATGGCCACCAGATCCTGTGAAACATCCATTGGATTTCCATGTCTTTCTGGCCGTTAATCTCTTTCTCTCGCTTTTCCTCTTCTGCCACTGCCATGATGTTGTCCGTGTCCACTGTGACACATGTGGCGGGCCCGCCCGCGCTCCACCCCGCTGTGGTTCCTCACGGCTGCGCCAACCGCAGCCCTTGGCGCCCCCCACCGGTCGCGCTGGGCGCCGCGCTCGGCGCCGTGGCCGCACGGCGGCGCCGCGCCGCTCCTCGGCGCGCGGAGGCGGCGGAGGCGACGCAGGCGGAGGTGGACGGCGAGGCGCTGGAGGAGGCGGAGGCGGAGGAGGTCCAAAAGGCCCCCAAGGCCCGTGCTCGGCGGATGCCCTTCGATCCGAAGGAGGAGCCTGGAGCCATGGAACCCTTGGGGTATTTTGACCCCGTGGGATTTTGCCCGCCGGGCGATGAGGGGAAGTTCAAGCAGCTGAGGGCTGCAGAGCTCAAGCATGGGCGCGTGGCGATGCTGGCAGCGGTGGGCTTGCTGGCGCAGTGCTACATTCGACTGCCGTGACTTGGTCGTTTGAGGATGTTTGAGGTCTTTCTGCAGGGCGTGTGAAAGTTCACGGTGGGGTTTTCAAGCTGTTTGGACGGTGTCGCATTCCGGGCATTGCGGGAAGGAATTCTTGCAGCACCGTGGATCTGTCGTTGGAGGTTGGGAGGTTCAGAGTGCAGGTGAAAGACTCCGCTTTCAACTCCTTTGAATCATCAGGTTCCTCTTGAACTTTCCTGCCATCCCTTCATCCTTGGTTTGTCCCAGCCCGAGTTTGGTGCAGAAAGCACCTCATTTTTGCAGGTTCCCCCACCAGAGACTCCCATCCTCCAGGTTCCTGGGGCTGAAAGACTCCCCCGCAGGCGGGACGGTGGGACGAGCGCAGCAGGCTGGTTCAAGCAGCGATTGGAGGAAACCCATTTGGCTGTGGGTCAAAACTTGTATATAGAGGAATCCGTTCATTTTCAGCGGTCAACCAGGGTTACGGGGCTTTGACGCACAGTGACTTGATCGTATTTGATCGCTGTTTGGACCCGGACCCTCCAAAGGTTTGTTTCTCGCTGACAGGTAACACCTGGTGCCCAGCAAACACCTGTTAGGCTCCTGGGAGCTCCAAATCTGGGGGTTCACTCCTGGTCACCTCAGGAACCCGTGGTCGGAACTGGTGCATTTCTTGGATCAACCAGTGATCCGAAGGCTTTTACGGGCTTTCTAAGTTGTAGGTGTCTCTATGTTATATATGGGATAGGGTCAAAGGCAACAGCGGGCTGGACAAAAGTCCCTCCTTGAACGGACCTTTCTCTTGCAGTAGTAGGGGTGGAAGGTATCGGAGGGTTTGACCCACCGCTTCCGACAGGGGCACCATCACTCAAATTGGGGGTAGTTTCTTTCTGGGAAGAGGAGTGTTTGGATAGAACCAACGATGGTGGCCTGTACTATTTGGATTATATATATATAATTACATATAGTATAGTTCACTCCGTTTCACCCTCTTAGCTTGCTATTGCTGAAAAAGTATGTTCATCCATGAATCCACATTTGTCCCACCAAGCCCTTTGTACACTTTCCGACATTCATGTCTTATAGTTGAGGCTGTTTCTGGTTTCGGAACATGGCGGTTGAAACGAAGCAATCAAAAGCAAAGCGTCGTGACGGGCTTCAGCATGCGAGGATATAAAGCCGCCTTGTTGGTGCCCTCGTTGTGGGTCTTCGGCATGGTGGTCATCATCTCCGCACTGGTGGAGTTGCTTTGGTGGATCCTTGGGCTGCATGGTGAAGACAAGGAATTCGGAATGGCGGTCGACCGGAGGCTGCCATGGAAAGTACATGAAAGTACTCTTGTCGTGGGCATGGAAAAGTTCGAACTCCCAACAAACAGGTAATTTCACAATGAATGCATTGGAGACACCGAAGTCCTTTGAATTTGGGGATGGCTTGAGAAGGGAGTGCCCTTTTTGTAGCCCTTGCCCGCTATCCATGCTGCCCAGTCAGGCAAAAGAAAGAAACGGCGTGACCGCAGAAATGGAACATCTGGGCTCAAGCGCGCTTTGAGTTCAGAAGCAGGTGCCTTTGAAAAGCCGTTGATTGTTTACTTTCTTGCAAATGCTTCTATGCTGCCCACCAAGGCATTGTTGTCGTGGCTCACCTTGAGCCTGGCAGTTCTCACCGCCCGTGCTGTCAGGGCCGGCCGCTTTGAAATGGCCGAAGTGAAGGACTTGAAGGAAAGTGCCTGTGAGCAAGAGGTTGACTGTTCCAGGCGAAAGCCTGGTCCAAGCTGGGTGCGGTTTGGGAAGAGGACCTTTCATGGGGATTATGGCTACCATGATGTGCCCTACTATGTAACCAACATCCCGTACGCGCAGTGCTTCTGGTATTTCTTCTACTTCCCACAAGACGATCGCATCGTAGCACCCTTGAGAGTCAAGGGGGCGATCAACTACAATGGCGAGAAAGAAGACCTTTGTGTGATTCGATTGGCGGAGGATGATCTACCCGATTGCTGCAAGGCTCCAAAGGGCAGCAATGTGTGGAAGTATTCAGAAGAGTTGGTCGATGAGGCGTGCAAAAAGAAGCTCTGCCGCTTGGCCAAGAGTGGTGAGTGGAAGGCGAAGGGATGGTTCAACCAGGGTAAGAAGAGCCCCTGGCATGCCACAGAGCCTGAGCAGGGAAGCTATGGCTATGTCCAGGCATTCCATGACACATGCACGTGGAAAGGACCAAAAGGTCTTGGTGACTTGCTTAGCAACTTCAAAGACTTGTCCGATCACTATGGCTTGATCACGCCCGCCGAAACCTTCAACAAGACCGCTTGCGGATGCCAGACACCGGACGACTGCAGCTGATGGGAGAGGCCGACGGCCTTTAGAGCTGGTTGGGTCGGTAAAAAGCTTTTGTCCTGCAAGTTGGGATCATCTGGGTGCATGCTTGAAAAGCTTGGTGAGCAAATCTTGGCGACAAAACAACTTGGTCGCTTTCCGTGATGTTTGACTGCTCCTCATATTATTTTGTTTCTTTTCAGATTTGGATAGATTTGACACTCTTGGTTCGTGACATCTCAACCCATGTCCAGCTCCACATCCCTTCTCCCACGCGCCCTCCCCAGGAAAGAAGATCCCTGGAAGGAGCCCGGGAACTTTGGAGATCCTTTGGGCCTCAATATGTACGACCGGGACATGCGGAACAAGGACCTCCGGATCGCTCGCCACCCGCGGGACAGCGAGCCGCGGGTTCACATGCCGACGCGTGAAACACGAACGCCTTTCACACGAGAAACCGCTCGTGGTGGCTGGGAGGACAGGAACTCAGACACGAGCGGAATCGGAGAGCTCTAGAGGATATAGCCACCGATTTGTGATGTGGTTCTTGGGTGAATCCTTTTAACACCTTAAGTGGGACAAAGAACGTCAAATGACGAGTGAGCCCGAGCACCGCCCGAGAACCGGCCCCACGCGTCTTTAGGACCGGTTGGTGGAACCGGGGCGGGTGCGGCCTCTTGTGACCGGTCTGAGGAGAAAGACTGGGAAACTCCTACCAGGGCCTTCCAACAGGTGGTTTTTGGACACTTCTTAACCATATAAGAGGATATTTATAGACACCTCTTGGAGGGTGCTGGTAGAAGTATGTTGCCCTCCCAAGGCACTGAAGGTTTTTCCCCAGATAGCGAAGCTATGGGGTTCTTACTTCAAATAACAATGAGTTGCCCGTGCGCGTTTTCGAGACAGGTTGCTGGTGCTGGTGCTGGGTGCCGGTGTTGGTGCTGGTGCTGTGAGCTGGCTGTGCACGTGGTGGAGACAGGTTGCTGGTGCTGGTGCTGGTGCTGGGTGCCGGGTGCCGGTGCTGGGTCTGTGAGCTGGCGCACGTGGTGGAGACAGGTTGCTGGTGTTGGTGCTGGGTGCCGGGTGCCAGTGTTGGTGCTGGTGCTGGTGCTGTGAGCTGGCTGTGCACGTGGTGGAGACAGGTTGCTGGTGCTGGGCGGTGCGCGCCGGTGCTGGTGCTGGGTACCGGGCGCTGGTGCTGGTGCTGGGTGCAGGGTGCTGTCCAATTTTTTTTGCATGTTTTTGCCATCTGAGGTCTATGCTGGTGTAATTTGGATTTAGGCGGTCTGATTCTCCATTCGAAAGTGGTCTTCTTGCGCGGAGAAATGAAGATGTTGTAGGTCCAAGCCTTTCACGGCTGGTCAGCTGAGCTGAGGTGTAGTTTGGCACCCTTGCTACGGGCGAAAAGGAGTGCAGTCCAGGTCTTTTTCATGAGTCACAGGACGAAGTATCAGGTGGTTTGTTGAAGACCGAGCCATATCTCCGTTTTGCCACCAACTTCTTGACTGCAAGCATTCCGCAACTGTATGATCGCCATGGCGATGAGCATTTCAGCGCTGCAGGTCAATGGCGAGATGGTTCGCCTCAACGTCATGCCAGAGATGACAGGTAGAGAGCTCAAACAGCAGATCAAACAAGGGCAGCCCTGGGACGAGGCAACGCGGAGAACTACTGTGGTGGAAATTGTTGTTGGAGACAGGTTGCTGGGCAATGATGACACGCTGGCTGATGCAGGGCTTGCTGCAGATGCTGTTGCGAGTGTTGTTTTCAAGCAAAACACCGTCAGATGCTCCAAGAAAAAAGATCTGATCGCCAGCTCTACCAGTGACATTGACTTGGAACTTTTACTCATTGTTGAAATCCCAAGTGGCGAAACTCGAATCGAAGCAGGAGCCTTCCAAAACTGTGATGTGTTGGCTAAATTGACCATCCCAGACTCGGTGACACACATCGGGGATGCTGCCTTCAAATATTGCCGCTCTTTGGCCACACTGCCCATCCCAAACTCTGTGACCTACATTGGGCGATATGCCTTTTCCAATTGCAGCTCTTTAGCGAACCTGAGCATTTCCGACTCGGTGACCGATATTGAGAGTGATGCTTTTGCCTTCTGCACCTCTTTGGTGAGCTTGACCATCCCCCACTCAGTGATACACATCGGGGAATATGCCTTTGGGCATTGCTACTCTTTGACCAACTTGACCATTCCAAATTCAGTGACCCACATTGGGCAATGTGCCTTTCAGAATTGTAGCTCTTTGGTCACCTTGACCGTCCCAATCTCAGTGACCAGTATCGGGAATGGTGCCTTTAAGAACTGCAGCTCTCTTGTAAACATGACCATCTCAGCTTCGGTGACGTGCATTGGGCTTCATACCTTTGAGAATTGCAGCGCTTTGGTGAACCTGACCATACCGAATTCAGTGACCCACATTGAGAATGGTGCTTTTAAGAATTGCAGCTCTTTGGTCAAATTGACCATTCCACACTCAGTGACCCACATTGGGAAGAGTGCCTTTGAGCATTGCAGCTCTTTGACAAGCTTGACCATCGGGAACTCAGTGATCCACATTGAAGGTAATGCTTTTCGGAACTGCAGCTCTTTGGTGAACTTGACCATCCCAGATTCTGTGACTGAAATTGGAGTTGCAGCCTTTCAGAATTGCAGCTCTTTAGTAAACTTGACCATCCCAGATTCTGTGACTGAAATTGGAGTTGCAGCCTTTCAGAATTGCAGCTCTTTAGTAAACTTGACCATCCCAGCTTCAGTCACCCAAATTAGGGCCCTTGTCTTTCATGATTGCAGCTCTTTGGTAGACTTGACAATTCCAGAGTCGGTGATCTACATTGACAGTCTTGCCTTTGCAGATTGCAGCTCTTTGGCGAGCTTGACCATTCCGAAGTCAGTCCAAATTGCGAGGGGTGCTTTTAAGAATTGCCTGCTCGCAAAGCGAAGGAGATTCAGCTGAAGTTGGAATCTTTCTAGATTTTTTGTGATGGACTCCTCGCTTCGGCTTTTAAAAGGATCAACGTGGCAATTGGGTTTCGTTACTCTTGATCCAAGATGGAACTATCCACAAGAAAGATAGGAGCAAGGTCATGGTCACAGTCATTGTTTTATCCTTAATTTTGAGTTGCTGTATCAACTTATTCTTTTGCAAATTGCTTGCTCGCTCCACCGTTCCACCTCTCCTCCCAAGCGTTGGGGCCTCCGACGCGGCACTCGACCAATAGGAGCTGAACAATGGGCGCTTTGCCATGTGCCTGGGCGGTCTATGGTCGTGATCAGGTTCTCCTCACGCGAGAACAAATGCACGATTCATTCCACCAGCACCACGGAAAGGGTGTTGATTAATAGCCCCTACCAGGGGGTCCTGGTAGTGTATGCTTGTTTCTAGCAACTGCACGAACGATTGTGTGTTGACCGCAGTAGGAGGACCTCAGCTCTTTTTTGTTGGTTTCTCAAGCTGAGGTGATTATATAATAGGAATAGTTGGGGGCATTCGTCTTTAACTGCCCGAGGTACGTGGGTGGTTGGCATATGGCACACGGACTTGCGAAGTTTGCGATCATTATGGCACTCTATGGATTTGTATGCCCATGAAAGCGACCTTCGCTCGAACAAGTCACCAAATCTTCGTTCGTTTTTGGTTCTTTTGTCGACCTGGGACAGGTCTTGGCATGTGACTTGTGTGAGAACATCCTTCCCGGGGAAGTCACACTGTGGGTTCGGAGCGCAGGGGATGGGAGTTGGGAGCCTCTTGACTCTTGATCGCCAACATCGGGGCCTCGGGTCCGTCAACGTTGGGTCCGACGAGGCGAGGCGCTTCCTTTCGAAGCGTCCCGACTTGAACCGCCTTATGGAGATCAATGATCGTCCCATGTTACAAGGGTAGAGAACATGATGATGGACAGAGAACAGCGGACCATCACCGGGAGAGGCGAAGATCACCGGGGCGACCTTTTTCGCTCTTCCTGAGGTTTGCCACCTCCGGCATTTTGGCTGCTGAGTTGCTCACTGGCAAGGTGGGGAATTCAGAGGAATGGAGGGAAATCAGCCTGGCCAGAGACTTGATCGGGATCTTCTCAGGGTTCTCAGCGGTTGGATTCTGATTCGGATGTGGGGTAGAGGTCCTGGCCTCCTGGAGGGCTTTGCCAATTTGGTCTCGCTCGTGGCCCTTCCTCTACTCGTCCACTTCCGTTTTTGGCCTTGTTTGGAGGGTTCTACCTTTCATTTGCCTCCCACACTTGGAAACCTCATGCCTTGGCTGCGTCAGAATGCTGCGCAGCAATTGGGCCTTCAATGAACACAGGCGCGGCCCGGGTTCTGGTCAGTCTGGTCAGGCAATCGGAGCTGGGAAGCTGGGAAGGTGAAATGATGGGTGATGTGATAGCGTATGCAGGGTCACGAAGCATCCCTTTTTCGTAAACCTATGGAACGTCAGCAACTCTCAGAACGAGCTTTTAAGCTCGGTGACCTGGATTCGTTCTTTGGTAAATACACCTGGCCTTGTGCAAGACAAGAGTTACTCGCTGCGTTCGCCTGCAATCCACCGGCACGGACCGTCGCCGGTGCGCCCCGAGAGGGTCGTCGGTGCGCGAGAGAGAGGTCCACGACTGGTGGACGCGGACGCTGCGGAGCTCCGGGCTGCGGAGCGAAAACGGGAGGTGCTGCGTTTCCGTGCAGAAAGGGATGGAGTGGTGCAGAGAGTGAAGCAGAAAACGACAACTTGAGAACAGGTCGCTCGGTCCCCCAAAGCAGCTGAACTCTACGACGATTTACTGTAGCAAGGGAGGTAATTTTTGGAAGCAGACAACGATGGCTCGAGATTGTATCACTGGAAGATTCAGCCGGTTTCCCTATTTTCCATGTCGTGCCCGCTGAGTGTTCATGATCAAGGAATTTCTGATACATGCATTAATTATATATACACCAAGCATTACCAAGCATCCAAGATCGTCATCTATGGCATCATAATGGAGGTGGATGCACCTAGTATCACCTACTCCCCACAGGTTTTTTCATGTTCTGATCCTCACCGTGACCACGCCCCTACGTCGTTCGGCGCCCGAGGTCGGACTTGATCCAAGCGAGCTGGTGGGGAGCGCCGGGTTGAATCGCGATGTCGGTCGAAGGCCCAACGGGGCTTCCATTGGAGTCCCTCCCTTTGGAGTAGGGGGTGGTCACGGTGGCCACAGGGGGTTCCTCCAGTTCCTCTATCCGCTCACATGGTTGGGACCCTTGGGTCAGGCCAAAGAGGCTTTTCGGAAGACCAATGGGTCTGGCTCAACCACGTCTGTGGAGGGAGTGTGTCCCACCAGTAGGGGCCCCAGTAGGGCTTCGGGTCATATGACTAAATCTACTGTATTTCCCTTTTACTACTCTTCATCTCGGCGCCGTTCCCACGCTGAAAAATCGTCACAGGTCAGGATTTGAATTTGCATGAATTTGCTAAAAAGGTGTGGAACAGCCAAAAGGGGTGTCTTTTGCAACGCTTCCTTGGGTCTGGCCATTCAACTGGTCTTCCTTTTGGACGTTTGAACCTTTACAACCAGCCCAACCAGTTGCTATCACACTACGTGGCCACCTCCGAGGTGGAAATACCCGGACTTTTGCCAGAAGCTCCAGGAGAGTGTTCAGCGATATGGCATGGGTTGGTTCGGTCAAAAAGCAACCAGCCTCCATAGAAGCGCAAGGGAAGTTGTGATGGAGCCCAAGGCCACGGTAAGGTGAAGACCCAAACTGGAAAGGTTCGTGCGGAAACCGGTGATCCCCAACATGAAAGTGGATGGCATGGCCTCCAAAAAAGATCTTTTTTGGGTTTGGGTTTATCCCTTTCCATTTTCCAGTTGGAGTGTATACACACTGTTTTGTGCCCCTTTTTCTCTGCACTTCTTGGCCATGTCGTGGGAGTATGGGACCACCATTTGAAACAACTGGGTCGACTGGATGTCCCAGTTTCGCCATCGGTCCCAGGGTTTCCTCCTCCTCCTCCTCCTCCAGTCTCTTGAGTCTTCTTAATTCGTTTCGAACACGTCCCCCAGTTCGTTGAACACCTCTCCCCGATGTCCAGCCGTTTCTCCACCCTGCAGATGTGGAATTCATCTTCTATAGTACCTATATATATACTGTATATATATATATTATATATATATACATATATTATATGTAGACTATCCTATTGGTACCCCCGGTTTTCCGGGTCCTAGTTCAGATCCCTTCACCTCTGGCGTGGCCCGCACCGCTCCAGGAGCGCTTCGCCGAGGCCTGGGCCGCCACCATGGCGCCGCCCGAGGCGGAGGTCGAGTGCCGCTCCTTCGAGACGCACGCGGAGGCGGTCGATGGGACGGAGAGGAGACCGAGACCGGCAGGAAGACGGGAGATTCGATGCTGGGGGCCGGGCCAAGGGGGTTGTTTGATGGTGCTAAGAGGCTATGGTGCTTTTCGATTTTTGCCGCCTGTTTGGTGTGGTTTTTTTTCATTCGGGATGTTGGACGTTTTGGGCTGACTTGAAGGGGAAGGAGAGTCGGTTTCTGCTGGGAAGATCTATATAAGTCTAATAGAACTAGCTTTTTGGAAGCCGGTGAAGTTTGTGGTGCGGTGGACTGGCAAAGTGCCGATTCCCGATCGTTTCTTCATCCTGCATGAGGTTTGTTTTTGTTGGTTCTGGATATTTCAATGTAAGATGACTCAAGAGTCTCCCATGATCAGTGCCCTCGTCAGTTACTACAAGAAACGCCCACTTCCACACATCTACTGTTAATTACTGAACGCGTGCACCGCTTGGATAAGAATCCTTTTTGTTTTTTGTCTCAAAAGTTGAGGTTTTAGTCTGCAGCTTTTGGTGTTTTTCCTTCCTGTTCTCCAGAGCTCTTGTGCCTGAAAAACCGGAGCTCTGGACACTCGAGACATCCCCGTCCGAGTCACGGACGGACTTCCCCGCCCAGCTGGTTTTTCCACGGTCAGGCGATGGCGGAACGTGAGATCCCCGAAAGCTTTCGGGAGATGTGGTCCTCCATCTGATGGACGGGGCTCCGGTATTCCAACACGTGTCGCGCCACCGGTGGCGGGATCTGAAGATCGACTCAAGAGCTGCAGTCTGAGGCAAGAGTATAGACTGGATCTTTACCACTGTTGACCGTAGTGCCCTTTGAGCAGGGGAAACACAACAACACGAGGTTCACCTCGGGGTGTTAGGCCGAGGTTCACCCGCCGGGGCTCTAAGTTTTTGGCCATCTGCCCTGGACCATCTCTCCAACCTTTCGGGTTGGTTGGACTATCAAAGGGTCTCAAGTGCTGATCGGGTGGTTGATGTGAGCACGACCGATTTCCCGTTTCCGCCGAAAGGACGGCGAGTCGTCGCGGGTGCGACATCCGACTGGTTCATGGGAAGACTGGTTCATGGGAAGACCTGTAGACCTTGAGTCGAAGGATTGACGGAGTCGAAGGACCCGACACCTGATGGATTGGTTCATAGTTCGCTGATGGATTGGTTGGAGAAACTGGCTGAAGATGTGCTGATGCACTTGAGAAAGAATCCTTTGAATCTAGATACTAGAAGCCTTTGTCCGCTGAATGTAGAAACAGGAGGACTGCTGCTATTTACATGCTATCTAAACTCCTGCACTCATCATATGTGGAAGCCAAGAAGAAAGGCCTATATACACGGAACTGCAGACAAACACCTCTCCTTCCATGTTCCAGGTGAGTGATTTCCTCCTAGAAAAATCATTTAATCCACTAACGTGGCATTAAAGAGATTGCTGAGATCAAACTGATTGAGTTCTATGATAGCACAAATTCCAGTGGTTTTCTGGTTTTTGTGTTCTAACATGGATGCAATTGTTTTTCGATGCTCTGCATCTACTAGTCACTATTGGATACAAGTTTGGAGCCGTTTCAAACCGGTGTCTCAGCAGCCCATTAAGGTTTTCAGACTGAAAGGTCCAGGGATCATGGTCCAAGGTGCTGAACACACCCAAACCTCGCTGGTTCGGCACCATGACTTTTGCATCCAAAGAGCGACCTGAATCGAGCGACAAGCGTTGCGGCCATAGGACCATCAACCCCCCACCCCAGCCATGACGTCAGCTGCCTTCTCCACGTTCTTTCGTTATCAATGATTCCAGCGCTTCTTTTGGAGTTCTGACCTGTCAGACAGCGCCTCCACCAAAACGAAGGTGCCAGTTCTTGGTCGCCTCCACGGAGCGCGTCCGCGCCGGTCCGGTCCGACCGCGCACGGTCCGACCGCGTCGGCGGGCGGCGCGCAAGCAAGCGGCGGCGGAGAAGATCGGCGGCCAGAAGAGCCGAGCTGAGCCGGGTTCGTGGAATTCGTGGCGGTGGTCGAGAGTTTCTTGGAGCAGGTTTGCCAGTGTGAGAGGAGTGTGAGAGGTTTGCCAAGCGTCTGAAGTGTGCAAATCCTCTACTCTCTGCTCCACTTGTAATGTTAATTAAGAATACAACATCGAGTCCGACATCCAGCCACCTTTTGAAAAAGCCCTGCCACTTGACACTGCCACCATCAGGGCGGGCGTACAGGCCCACCCCAATGCAGAGAACAAAAGCCGCGGACGGGTTTTGGACGGTGGGCCCTAAGGTTCCCAGATGTTCCCCATGCAAAAGAACAGAAGAAACAGAGTATAGGTTGGAGGCCATCGCTAGTAGGTTGGCGGCCATCGCTACTAGGCTGGAGGCCATCGCTACTAGGGTGGAGGCCATCGCTAGCAGGTTGGAGGCCGCACATCCTGTTCCCACATGTTCCCCTTTCAACTCCTCATTCCTCATGTTCTTTTGGTTGCCTTTGGATGGTGAAGAGATATGAAGAGTGGGTATCTTTTGACGAATTGCTGTCGACTGTCCACCCCTGGGTAGTGAGGGGAGCTCCACTTGTGAAACCCGCCGGTTAATGCTGAGACCTTCTTCTTATTTGGCGTGCTCATGCGTACTCGGCGCATGTTCATACCTGGTTTCGTTCAGTGCAGTGCCTGTCTCACTTTGCAGAGTCGCATTGGGGAGAAAGACACATGCTGCGTTGGGAATGCCTGGAGCTATCCAAGTGGCAGCCAGAAAAGTGTTTCGTATTTATTAGGTCACAGGCATGCTAGAACGTAGAACCCAATCATCAAACAGACTTGCTTGTAGAAGGATCCCTTTCTTTCCCCTGCGCCACGCCGCTACCGCCTGTGAGTGCCAATGGCAAGGGGGTCCTGGTTCGGGAAGTCGCTTGATTTGCGCTGCCAGGTAGCGGGATGTCCTCTGAAGAGGAGGCCGACCAGGTGCTGCGCCAGGTGGTTCGGGCCCTGGCCCGACGGCCCGAACGGGTTCAGGTCCTTCGCGGCGTGGTCGGTGGAGGTCCACGGCAGCACACCTATAGGACTAGGACTAGTCTGGAAAGGCTCGCCATGGGCCGTACACATTGCCCGGCGAAGCATAGCAAAGCGACATCAAGAAACATGCGATAATCGCAAACCAAAGAAATTCGATGCCCAGTTCCTTCTTTTTGCTCCGGGATTTCGGCTAACCTGCTGGTCACTTGACTGAAAGAAGCCCCGAGGCGGAGGAGGAGGACCTCTTGCGGCAAGTGCCAGCAGGCGGGTGCGGAAGTGGAGGATTGCCGAGGTGGCGTTTCGGAAAAACCATTAGGTCGTTGGCCTTGAGTCTGTCGTTTTGTATTTTCTTTCTGAGAAAGAAGCACCTATCAAATACTCAAATTAACATCGATTCCAAAAATGGCCATTGGTCCCTACAAGACTCAGTGAGGTCAGGCCAGGGAGGTCCATTCTCTGCAGGAAGGCCCTATCCTCCAGCTCCCTTCCAAAGAGGTTCACTTTCTCCAGGCTCACTCCGCGTCGACGGCTCCTCCAACGACTGGAGATCGCCAGGCTTTGAAGCCGAGGCCACGCTGCTGGCGGCGAACTTGCCCAAGGCGCAGCGCGGAGCGTGTGCTATGCCGGTTCCGCCGCTTTCCGTTCCGGAGGGCTGTAGGGGTTGGTGTGGGTGGGGAACAAGGCCCCCGGGCTTGTGGCGGGGGCAAGCATGGGCCCGCATGATGGGAGAGCCCGGTCAGTGGTCTCCAGCTCTCCCGCTCTCCAGCCTCGGAAGTCTTCAGCCAATCATGTCGTGGTTCGGATCACGTGGAATTGAACTCTTTCGGCTCTCCCCCAGAGGATTCGAGTGATACGGACTCTCGAGGTCTCCTGACTCTCGATTTGTCCCGCCTTTTTTTCCTTGTTTCTCCTAGAAGTCCATTTCGACGATTTTTTTTGGCACCACCCAATGTAAAGGACCGGATCCTTTTTGGGATCACCGGAACCAGATCACGGTCTTGGACGTACCCTCCCTGGTGGGCCTTCCCCATGTCGTGTGGGTTCTTTCACCACACGGGCTTCCCACCCGGGCGCTGTCCGAGTTGGGCGACTTCTCGGGGCGCCAGGTGTCGGCGCTGGAAGTGGGCTCTCACTTTGCCTGGTGGGGAGACCGGTCTCGGGACTCCCGGAAGTTCCAAGGTCCGCCCAGGTTCCAAAAAGGGCGGCGTTCGGTCCCCAAAAGCAGCGTAGCGGGTGAGATTTTGCGGATGCCAGATAGGGCGCCCTCACGGCTCACGGCTTGAGTCTCGTGAGCGTCGTCTTCTGGCAGATTCTTTAAAACGATTCGGCCAGCAGTTGTCCGGTTTGGATGAAGTGACAGTGCTCACAGGGTCAGGGACTCGGATCTACCCACATGAGGTCCCCTGGAGCTTGTGAATTCTCATGGAGATGAAGAATTGATCATCAAGGAACACACTTCAGATAGATGGAGATCGTCCCTAGGAAACAGGGCTTATCTCCACGCACACACAAGCACACAAAGCACTCACGAGCACTCACTCCACGCGAGGCTTAAGGGACCCGTGGGACACCCTTGGACCCTTTGGAGGTGGCGCTTGGGCGGACGATGGGTGGAGCTTCTGGGTGTTTTGGAGCTCATGGGTGGACGGACTGCCGGAAGCTCACCTGTAAAAAGACGCATCCGTTTCAGTCAGGAGAGCCCTCACCCTTAATTCTGCTGTACTCCCTAGAAGTGAAAGACATCTACCAGCATCCTCCAACAGGTCTCCTTTAGAGGGTTCTTGGGCCCCCAATAGGTCTCAATTGGTGACCTGTTGAGCCTGTTGGAGGATGCTGGTAAAGACCATCTTTTGTTCACTGAAGCAAAGGAAGTTCTTTTTGTGGTCAGCTAAAAAACACATTTCTGAACACGCCTCCCAGGGTTCACTGACGCGAGGTACGCCCCAGTGGTGCGTGTGACAAGGCCTCCGAGTCGCTTCGGGTGGGGCAAGTTTCAAGGAACCAGCGCGGCTGAACCATGAGCGACACGTTCAAAGTGGTATTTTCCAGATTCCATGAACCATAATGATATTGATCTTTCTATGATATCAACGCTCATTGACGCGATAAAGTAACCTTTCAACTGGTCTTACTGGACACATTGTCACCCTTCTCATCATATTTGAGTTTCATTTTCGGCCGGACTCAGAGCCAGAAGTGCTTTTTGGGATGAGCTGGTGTCCCTCGGTTGACCCCAAACCCTGGTGACCTCTGTTCCTCGTCGCTTCGTCTGTTCATCTTCAGTTCCTCCGGTGCGCGCAGGCTGGGCAGCTGCATCTTCGGCAGGGACGCCAGTTACTTAGCCCGGGCCGCCCAGGCTTGAGCCCCAAACGTAGCGTCCGATCGCTCCGTTCGTAGCGATGCCCTTTGCTCCGTGGCAGCTTTTCTTGTTCTATTTTCGGGTAGATCGGAGGTCGACCTTGGGGAGTTGCAGCTCCAGAAGTCTCACCAACGTCCGATATATTCTTTTTCGATCGCTCCCCTCATCCGATCCCCCTTTTCTTTCTAAACCCTCCAAGAAAGAGTCCTCCTCCTCCTCCTCCTCCTGGGTGTGGCTGTTGTGCCTCCTTGGGGATCTCCGCCCCCAACGACACCCAACCCCCAAACTCCTCAGAACCAATGAACCGCCCCCAAACTCGCTTGATGGTACTGATCACAACAAGATTGTCAAGAATTCCAAACATCCCCCAGCAGTTCTTGTTCATCTCTTTTTCCTCTCCCCTGAAACGGCCCGGCAGCCCCAATCCAACCTCTCTCCTTCACCCACCCGCGACTCCTCGAGCCGCGGTTCCCGCCACCGAACCGCCGGTTCCCGCCACCGAGCTCGGAGCGGCGGCTCCGCTCAGATCAGCTTCGTGGATCCCGAGTCCGTGACCTCGGCGCGGGAGCTCGGTGGAAGGGTGGTGACCAGGGTGATACCCGGGTGATACCCAATGATCGGGGGTTGAGGAAAGAAGATGGATTTTTGGTTGATATTTTTCGGATGAAATCGGTGCAAAGGAAAATTTTGGAGGGACTTCTGAACCAAGAGTTGTTGGAACAGTGACGCTTTGTTTGTTCTTTGGAACGGTGCACATGGAGCTTGCTTCTGCCCTAAGCAAGGACCTCCGGCCATGTGACATGCTTGCGACCAGCAAGAGCATTGGTTGTTCTCACCTTGGGCTGACTGGTGAACTGTGCAATCACCTATCCGCCGGGCGACACCACTGAGATGGGCGTCCCAAGTTGCACTCCGGACAATGCGGGGACTCCATAATCCACCAAAGATAACCACGATAACCAGTCAAGGTCAAGGCCAACGTCTGCTGCAACTGCAGATGGGCCTGCCAACAATCGGCGACCAAAAGATGTCTCTCACTCCACACCTTTGTGAGAGATCGAGATAAGAGCTAGAATTGGGATGTGCTTGCTGGAGATGAAAGCTAGACATGAATGCAAAAAAGCTGAAGGTATGCCTATAAACTCCTGCTTCGTGAGAGAAAACAATACCGTTGGAGGCTCACCGCATTCATACCTCGAGATCTTCGAAGTGTGTTTCGACTGCACAAACTGGTCGTCTGGAACAGGTGCATTGCTCGACTGTGCTCTTGTCGGTTCGTCCTAATCATCTTGGTGCATCAGGAACGGCGGTCTTTTGCCCCAAAAGCGAGCCCATCTTTCGCCTCTTGATCTCTCCCACTGCCTCTCGGTCTCATATGCCTGCCAGCTGGTCTGTTTGTCTGGCCTGTTTTTCATCGACCCCGACAGAACAGCTCCGGTCGCTGGAACTGGCTTCGTGGCTTCGTGGCTTCGTTCGTTCCAGCACGGTGCGGCGGGGGCGGTCCGGTGCTCACTCCTCGTGGTCGGAGGAGGTTTAGCGTTTTTCCCGTCGGAGCGAGCGAACAGGTCTCTTCTTTGATTGTTTTTCTTTGCATGGTGATCTTGGCTGCCAGCCGTGCTCCGGGCCCTTTCTGTTGCCTTGCAACGGTTTGTACTCCCAAAACCGATGAATGCAGTGCCCAGTAGACGGGCCTCATTGAGGTCTTGCAGAGGCATGGGCAGGTCTTTACTTCTGGAGGCCTGGGTTTGGAGAGGTCGAACGAAGGGGTCAAGGGAACCAACGGGTACCGAGCGATGCGTTGTTTGAACCTTCAAAAGTTGCTGATTTCCTTATGCAATTGAGGCGTCTTTTTCGAGTTGACGGTGCGCGGGGACGCTTTTGGGTGAGATCATCGAGTGGCCCGGGGCGATGGTACGAGGCGGTGTGTCTCGCACGTGGTCCTGGACCCTTCCTACGTCGAACGGTTCGATTGATGGAAGGGTGGGGCGGGTTCTTGCAGTTTCACCCGATGTTCTTGGGGGGAACCCGATGTTTCTTGTGGTCAAACCGTACCTCGTTTCGTGGTTCTCGTGGTCAAACCTCTCGCAATGTTTCTCCGAAGTGTCCGTGCCCTTGGAGATGATACCCGAACATCCCCACCCGCACATTTCCCTGTAGGGAGCTAGGGAACCATGCTGAAGAGGTGCAAGAAGGAACTGGTGCCCAATTTTTTTCTGGATCCAACCCATCCCGCCCATCACGGGTCAACGGTCCACCTGGCCGATGACTCTCCGATTGACTCACAATCCCGGATGAATTGCAACAATCGGAGAGGCATTCTGGGTCAAGACCTCGCAGTTTTGATTACCTTTTTGTTTGAAAGCTTCATGCCCTTGATACAAACCAGGTCTTTGTTTCTGGATTCTTTTTCACTTACAACTCATGACAATGTCTACGACGAGTCTACAATCTCTGAAATTGAGTTCAGGGTGAAGGTCCAACCGTTGTTTTTGGCGGATGAACCAATACATCCCTTGTCACGAGCAGAACCAAACCCGCAAATCAACGGGCTTTCCGAACGAGCAGAACACCTTCCGGCTTTGCTCTTCTTAAAAGGTGATCGATCAGTGATGGTTCAACATGGACCGGCCTCTTGGAGCTGGACCGGTCTCTCTCTTTCCCTTCGTCTCACGCCCGACAGACCGGGGGGCCGCTTCCTTTGAAGACCCACCTTCCTCGGTGCACCTGGTGTTGGAAAGAACGACGGAGGCTTCGCTCCGCTTCCTGAAAGGATGGATGTGGAGGTGGTGGACGTTCCTGCTGCAGGGGTTCGAGCAAAAACGCGCGCTGTATTTACATGTACCAGCAACCTCCAAGGTTCGGCTGTTTGGAGACCCGACCACAGGTGGTGAACCTGGGCACCGGACTTGTCACCAGGAAGCACCTGGCGAGGAGGGTGCGGGTATTTACTGTACCTGGACCCTCCAAAGTACCTTAGAAAATGGGACATGACCCCATAAAAACCGGTACTTGTACCATCTTGTACCCATTTTCCGAGGTACTTTGAGACTCCAGGTACTTCTTTTTTCAAGCCTCGTTCCTTTTTCCCCCCCGCCTCGGTCACCACCGGCCAGGCCTGGCGCGGCCGATTCGCCTGCGCAGGCTGCCGTCGGAGGTGGGGGGCCGGTGACCCTGACCTCGGGGTGAGCCGTCGCGCCGAACTGTTCTTTTTCTCTCTCTCTCTCTCTCTTTGGGTGACCGTGGCAGAACTCGGAAACCCGAAGGACTTGGGGTGACCTGGCAGCCAGACAGACAGCCTGGGCCACCGACACAGAAATCCTTCGGTTTCTTTAGCGAAACCCGCGCGTCGCGGAAGGCTCCTACGAGCTCTTGGTTCGCTTGGTGAGGGCAGCGGGGGCAGGTTGAGCTTGAGGTTCAGAGACCATCACCGAACATCAGGCGGATTGGGCCACATTCTGTTTTATTGCTGCTTCGAGATGAGCCTGCCCAAGCTCACAGCTCCGGGTTTGTTACCTACTTGTTGCCTAGCTGCCTCACTTGACCATCATTCTTCACGACCACAGCTGGGTAGGGGCAAACATCTCTAAAACTACAGGGAGCTCTGGACAAACCTCAAACTCGCTTGACACCTGCACAGTACCAGCGCCGCGCGGCGGTTTACCGGCCGCGTGTGCTGCCGGTGGAAATTTGCGAGTCGAACAAGTCGGATCGCAGGTCAATGATTTCAGTAGGGTCAGGTGACATGCCGACGGCCCCGTGTGTGCAAAGATAGGTCGGTATGGATGACAACAAGCATACGGATGAGTCTGCGACTAGATGCTTTCTTGCGGGGGAAGGCGCTACCCAAAGGTTTCGAGACATCTTTTACAGTGGTCCTCATGACCTGACCCTGCTTGAGCTTCGTCTCAAGGTTGATGAGGCAGTCTATACCTGAAAACCATCTTCCCCAGCGAGAGTGGAACAAAAACACCTCAATGCGCGAGTGAAAACTCCTTCGTTCCCACGTGCAAGGGTTCAGTTCTTCGGTGAAACGACCCACAGCAAACAAAGACTGAGAACCTCTTCCGCGAAATCGAGATCTCAGCCTCAACTTTGTGACAGAGGCCTTTCTCAGCCAAGAACGGCCAAGCCTTTGGTTTCGACGGCCGATGGTTTTAGCGAAAGAAAAGGAGAGCCGCCGTGGCTGCTGGGTGGCTGGGTTGCACAGAAATACTGCCTTTCTTCCACTCCGGCAACTTCGAGTTAAGTTGTTACTGCATGAGGTTTTTCGTCCGTTTTTCACAGGATATATGTGTCTTTTGGTGCCTTCGGAAGTGAAGCTCTTGCCTGGGTGTTTTAAAGTCAAACACCAGTCAGAATTATGCCATCAACAAAGACAGTACTCTTTAGGGAGCCGCAAGCAAGCTGCCTTCATTTCGCTCGGGAACGCTTTGTCTTGGAACGGGTACCGGGCTTCAGCCTGATGACTGGTTTTGTCGTGTAAAATTCTTAGCAAAACAATGGAGATTCGGTAAAGGCAATTACTGTAACTCAATGGTGGTTGGAAGCCTAGGGTCTAGCCGGTTGGAAGCCGGTCTTTTTTTCTCTATGATTGCCATTGGACTTCCGGGCCGCACCACCGCTACCGAGCGGCTGAGGTGAGAGCCCCTCGAGCCAAAGCCCTGAAGGGGCGGCCTCGAGTAGCCCGACCACACCGGTGGAGGCCGGCTGTGAGGAGGTGAGGACCAGGGTGCTTTCTAGGATTTTAAAGGTTGGGCTGGGAGAAGAGCTCCTTTTTGGTAAGTATTTTGGGTTGAACAGAGGATGTTGGAAAGGATGACAGGTACATGAACTTTGGGGTATGTCTGTGTAAGTCTGATGAGTTTGCACAGGCAAATCCACGACAGAATCTCGGTTTTCCAGACTATTGGATAGATTCAAGGTAAAGAGTTTTGGGAGGAAGACAACTGAGACTCACACAACTTCCATCATCCACCACAACACCCACGGATTCCGTGCAGAACTTTCCTGCCATTCTCATATATTATGCTGTTTCAGAGCTATTCTCTCAAGTTAATAGCACTCGTCTCGGGGGGAAAGTGTAGATGTTGAAAAACCCGACCCCGATTTTCGCCCTCAAAAGAAGCAGAAGGGGCCCGCCGGCCCTGTCATGAGATTCAACATGACAGCCTTTGTCCAATGGGTGCTGCCTTCCATCAACCACTGCGGGGCCGCCTGCACCAGGTGCCTTTGTCCAAGAAGGCGTGGGACGGATCGAAACGGGCCACGGCCTTGCCGGAGAACGTGGTGCTCGGACGGGCCAACTGGAGAACGTCAAGGCGATCGATTTCAACAACCATTGTTTTGATGGTACCAAAGAACCATTGTGTTACGATGGATTTTAGACAACAAAACCGGGTCGACCATTTTTTTAAATGGTTATTGAAGGCTAGGGTGAATACATTGGATGGAATTCGTTTTTCCAGGAACAGCTGCACTTCCGAACAAACATGTCGTGTGGCTCGATGGGCCGATTTGCCATCCAAACAGCCATTGGGGATATGACGTACTTTCGGACCCAATCTCCCACTGAAAGGCTGGAACCTGCAAACAGTAGTCTAAAAACTACTCAAATCATCTCAATCCTAGGATGGTCCCGCGGAAGGACCCCACACGTCTTTAGGATATCTCATTTCTGTGATGGTTCTCCACTCAAATTGAGCTCCAACACAGAAGATATATAGATCATTTCGACCATAGTAGGATTGTCATTGGTCTCATGCTGCTGTTGCTGGCAAAGGGGAAAAGGGCACTAAACCTCACAAAACCCATTTCAGCAGCTTCGATGGCATCCAAACACCAAGTTCAAGACCTGCCAGATCTCTTGGATCGTTTTCAAGCTGAGGGCAGGGCTGTTCCTGAGGGTCCTCTCTTTTGACGCGTGGAATCGAAAGGTCGTGGACCAGCTGGGAGAGGCAGAGAAGGGGCACACAGGGCTGGTGGGGGGAAGCTCCAAGGAGTTTGGCGCATGAAATTCATGCCAAACAGAGCTCCTGTTTGTAAGGGTGGTTTTGTACGGAAACACCCCTGAACCCATAAGGACCTATCAAATGGACACCCCCCTTTTTGTAGGGGGCTCGAGCGCGTGCCTGGGTGCACCGAACAAGTCTTTGAAGGCTTTCTTTTCTGCCAGGCACCTGCGTCTTTGGGGGGTCTTGGCTGGAGGAGTGTTCCTTTTTTTGGGGAGGGAAAACACCTGCAGTTCCTGGCCAAACTGAGAACATCACCGCCAAAGTGGGAAGATTGGCACGTGTGGACTCCGTCTTGGTCATTGCCGATGGCCCCACTCCACAAGTGTGACAGCAGATCGCAAGATCAAGGCAAAGATCCGAGCTTCCTTCGTAAAACAAGAGTCTTCACCCAACCCCCCGCCGCGCTGGCGCCGTCCGCGGGTCGGCCCGCGTACCGCGTACCGCTAGACTGCCAGCGTCGCCAGCACGCAGAAGAACAGTGCTCGGAGTGCCTATTCCGGTGGGCTCGGGCGGGATTTGGTTGCGGTCGGTCGGGTGGTCTGGGGTTCGGTCTGCGGGGAGGAGGGTGGTTGGGTCTTCTGGGGGGGTTTGAAGCTATGCACTTCTTTTGGGAGTTTGTTTTGAAAGTTTTACCAACATGACCATACCAGGGTCAATCACTTGAGAGAACAGATGGGAGGAGAACCTCCGAGGACGTTGAGGACATTTAGTGAGAGGCTTTAGACCAACGAAGTCATGAAGCAGTCATGAAGCAGTTGAAACTAGAGGCCCCTGCAGGTCAGTTTGATCTCATTACACAAAAAACACCACTCCAATGAGGTTTTCAGGACCAAGTTTTACTCGTTCTTTGAACCTTCAGGTTGACCGGTTGGTTCATCGCACACAAACATATCAAACATCCAAGCTGAGGGTACGTCCGCCAGGCGCCAGCAGCATTGGCAGCGAGTTCATCAACGACCAAATTCCAGTACATCAGCGGGAGGCGAATCTGTTTCGGGCAGCGATGAGTTCTCACAGAATGGCAGGTCTCCAGGTCTTTTTAGTGAACTCATGATCTTCGCGGTGAGACTAAAACATGGTTTTTCTTTTTGTTTGGTGTTGTCTTTTAGAAAGCTGTCGTTCTTCGCCGTGGTGCTGTCCAAAAAGCCGCATGACCAGAACCTCTGTCCGGTGAGCGTTCCCGCGACGCGCCGGTCGGGACGGCGCCCAGAGCACCTGGCGCGCGCAGGGGGAGTACACCAGGGATGCTGCTGGAGGTGGAGGCTTGACATTTTGAGGTGCATGCCTCCAAGGCTGCATATTTCAGCTTGGTCTTGAACAGCCAGTTGCTGACCTTCATCCTGGTTTATCGTACCCTCAATCAATGAAAGCAAGGCAACCTGTGAGAGCATTGACAAAGTTTCTCGCAGTTCAACATGGGGTCTCCAGATTTCAGCTGAAACTTCCGTCGGTGGTAGCACGAAACTGGCGATCTGGAACTTTCAACCTCATCCAGGTGGCAATGGATCGGAGAAGGACGCAAGATCCGAGTCTGCATGCTTGAGTCTGCACAAGATCCGAACCTCACAGGTGCAGCTGATAAGCAAAGCGGTACAGGCATGCGCTAGTAGCGGTTGAGCAAGTGGCAAGCGCTCATGCTCGCATGTCAAGCGGGTTCAGCATTCATCTGGAAGTCCAGTGTTTCTTCTCTTCTGTGCAAGCTTCTGGTCCCCGAAACGCGAAACTGCAGCCTTCCGACGGCGGGACGATTCGGAGCAAGGCCTATCCGGATTGGAGCATCCGGATGGGGGTGCGTGGGTCAAGGCAATCAGAAGTAGCTCCAGCCATCGATTTCCAATGACCATGTTGGGCAGAATAGTCAGGACAAGGTCGGGATGACCTCAGCCTCAGTCTTGGGAGGGCCAGCACTTGGGCGGCGAGATCTCGACTGTCCCAAACGGGTGAATCTCAACGAAGCCAAAGTGATTTGGCATGCGGCTGACTTGTTCGCTGAAAACATTGTAGACTATCCTGAAGGATCATGAAAGAAATTGATGTAGAGCAAAAAAGCCATTTTTGGGGGTCTTCGTCAGAGTGCTCCCGCGTTCTTGGAAGGCTACTATCCTAGACTATCCTCCTTTCCCCCCCACTTCCACTTCCCTTACCTCATGCGCTGCGTGCCGTGCCCAAGCGTGCCCGCGTGCCCTCCGCGAGGTGGCAAAGATCCAGTCCCAAATGAAGAGCTTCGTGAAGGGCATGGTCCGCGGCCGTGCCATGAACGTGCTTTCGGTGCCTCCCACGATCGGATCCTCGACCCGGAGTCGTCGCCCGGTTTCATCCCTCCATGGAAGTGGGTCGACCCACATGAAGCAACGAAGATAAAGTCGTGGAAGTGGGGAACTTACACTGTTCCAGTGATTTTTCATGAATTCTCAGGGAGTCCAGGTCCAGTTGACTATTTTGACCAATGGTCTGGTCAGCCCTTTCACGGAGCTTCCTTCACTTCGGGGCAAAATAGCTGAGTCTTTGGACGACTCTGGGGGCGACTGCAGTTCTTTCTGTGGTTCACTTGCAGGTGGCAAAGCACGGGGATCACTGCAAAGCACTCCGAAACGCAACACATGAAACGTCTTGTCAGGAAGACATCGTGCACTACGGAAAGATAGGACATATCTCATGCTCTATCACTCTATGATGTGTGTGTTTTCTTTTTCTTCCTGATCCCTCCCCTTTCTCATGCTCTATTACTCTATGATTTTTCTTTTTTGGCTTTCCCTGTCCAGTTCCCTGAATCAGTAGCGGGTCTCTGCCCCCCAAATCCACAAAACGGCAACCAGCAACCCACTTACAATTTTACTGCAAGGGAACTGAAAGGGTATAGCTCGGTCTGTCCTATGACCTGCAATAGTCGGTAAGCAATTATCAGTATCTTAGAGAAAGGCCTTTACTAACCAGCATCATCCACTGGACCCTGGGAGCTTGGGATATACCCAAGGTCCAGGTAGGATCAGATGTAAGAATTCTGGAGAATTCTGGACTCTAACAGCATCAATGCAGCTGCGAGCTTCAAGACGGCTTCAGTTGGCTAGGATAGGGGAGTCACATGAAGTGTGGGCCGTTTTGGCATGGGAAAGAGGGAGACTACGGTGGTGTTGAGGCTCGGCTCATGTATGTCACAACAGAGCGAAACTCATGGCAACATCAGACAGACAGGGGGAAGACTCTGCCAGGTTTTCATCGGCAGGTTTCTGTGGGTAAATCGCCTGCGCGACAGTCGGGCGCGGCAGTCAAGAAGGAGGTCTTTGGAATCGGAGAGCTTGCAGAGAAAAGGCAGGAAGCAAAACTGAAGAAGTCCCATAGGGGGGCCCTGGAGGGGGGGAGTAGCTCCTGCTGAGGCCTTGACATATTCCAACACAATCATTTATATAATGGTTTTTGTGCGGTTTTACTGGATCTCCATCCACATGCTTGAAACGACCTGCATCTCGCTCAGCCCATCTGCCGCCCCCGGTGCATGCGTGCGCTGTTTGGCCGCAGGGTGCAGGCCAGTGTTGAAGTTGGGACATGTGGTGTTTGGGTTTTCAAACTTGAGTGGGAATCTATTTTTTCCTGGTGAACATAACAAAGTAGAGGAGATTCTGGCGTGTGTAGTCTCGGCCTTGATGCCTGACTCGAGAGGAACCCAGAAACCGTCGGATGTGTGGGTTCTCCTACCAGCTTGTGATAGAAGAAGCCTCATGGACATCCCTCCATCTTCGTTGGGTTCGGAGGGTGGAAACCAACGGCTGACTTGGGATGTGTGCCACAGGGGTGCGGAAACCAACCGTCCCGTTTATGGTCGACCTGAGAGAGTCGACCGTTCATGGTGGACTGAGAGAGTCGTCCGAGTGCCATGCTTCGGACGTCCTGACGTCCTGACGTCCCGGGAGTCCGACGTCACGCAGCGAGTACGGCCGCAGCAGAGGTACAGGTACGGCGCTGGGTGATGTCGGTGCCCGGGCCGGCCACTGAAGGAGCTTCCGGAAGTCGCCCTGGAAAGCAGGAAGAAGAGGTACGTGGCCCCCCCGGTGGATTTCGAGGTCTTTCGTTTCTTGCGTTCGTCTTCCCCAACGTGATCCGGCTGGTGGTCGATCTCAGGGTCTTTCGCCCTCCCATCGAAGAGGGACGCCCGGTCGGAAGGGATGCCCGGTCGGAAGTGATCGTCCGCTTGGGCCCAGTGGGATCGTCTGTGTTTCCCTCCCAGGTGGATGAAGCGGGAGTTTTCTTACAGCCGCATGGCACCGCAGATCGGCACCCTAAGCCTCCCTGGATCCCTGAAGACCGTCAGTTGATCGACCTGGTCGTCCATTCCAAAGAGCGACCTGGGTCCCGCGCGACCGTCGCTGCGGGTCGGTAAGTCTCGTAGACCGCTCGGAGACCGCTGGGCTGAAGCATTCTGAGAGCAGAGGTTGATTGTTTCACGAAAGGACTGGGTTCCAGATCAAATAAGAAGAACTGAGTTGCTTTGGAACCTAAACAAAGAGGTATCATAGTTTACTTTTTTCTCTGGGTCGCTGAACTAGATGGCTTGTGTCAGCCAATCAGAGGACATGATTCAGCAGAGGTTGATCTTCCCAGTTTGTAAAGACCCTTGAAGTCCAAAGACATCCGAAGACTTAACTTTCCCGAAGTAAAGGACATGCCTGAAATCAGGTCACCTAAATGACCCCTTTTAAGAATCGTCGACTGGACTCCCAGGGAAGACGCAGAAAGCAGTCGGCAGTAGCTTTCGCGCTGAAACGACCAGTGTCAATGGTAGGATAGGGAGAGAACGCCCCCCAGACACTTGGGAACAGGCAACGTATACAAAAACCCTTTTTGGTTGGGGTCTCTCACTGTATAACCGTATCCAACCAATCTAATGTAGACTCTTGATTAGTAAACCCCATCATTTGAATTGGACATCCTCTTCATATGGGGGGGTTTATGGTCCTCAAGAGTCTACATTCCGCTACATCGAATCCTTCTCCCTCACAGGGTCGGCCCTTTGGTGGCTCCCACACCGCCTGGTCCGCCTCGCCCGCCTGGAGGAGAGGCCTCTGCTTCGGGTCGACTGGCGCGCCAGGGTGGCAAGAGGCACGCGACAGCGCGGACCGCGGAGCTGCCACACATCGGAAAGACCGAAGAGAGCAGCAGATTGGTGGCCTCACAATCAGCACGAGAACACCCTGAATCAAATCGAGTTGCGGGGTTCATTTGTGTCCCATCTATACTGTGACCTGCTACTTATGTGTCATCCTGAGAGCCTGGCCTCTTCTTGTCTTCCTGGTGCCCTCCTACCCTGTGTCCTCCTCCTGTCCTTAGCTGTGTCGTGCTTGGCCGTGCCGTACGTGAGGGCTTTGTCCAGGCCGTACGTCTGGGTCTGTCTGTTTGTCCTGCTTGTCGGCATTCTTCTATCACTGCCTTCTCCGAGCCTTGTCCCGCTTTCCCTTTCTCCACGGCCTCCGGACAAGGGTATGTTCTCGTGTGGCTATGAATGCAACAGTGCTACAGCGTCTCAACATTTATATCATCCTCGGGTTTTCTCATGATCATATATCCCCTCGTTTTTGCAGATCTGACAATGGAATCAGGGACTGTTGTTTTCAATTGTTTTCAACACTTTTGTGTTTATATCATGTATATATATATATACATGCCATTTCCAAAAAGCTGGAGGCTATAGGAATATGATTCCCGACGTTACCACCAACATTGGACCTCAAGGAGTTGGCGCAACAAAACTGAAACTGCTTAGGATCTATACATGCATATATTATTGTTTTTTGTTGTTCTTTCTTTTGTGGATTAGATCCGGGAACCAACAACCAGATGGCCTCTGAAGGGAGTCAAGCTGATGGGGCACGTGTTAGATGCGGCGTCTCATGACATGCTTTGAAGCTGCAGGTCGAAGAAGAAGGCGCGAATCGTGCGCCTCGAAAGGGTTCGAAGGATCTTTATGAACACATGGAACTATTCCTTTGTGCGATGTGTTGGGAAAGGTGGGGGGGCCTGGCAGGGGTCCTGGTTTTCAGTGGGTGACAGGGTGACAGGCTTTCTGAGGTGGACATGCTCAAAACAGGAAATTGGGTTTTGTGTGCTTGACACATAGGTTGGACTAGGACTTTTCTCTCCCACGCCTTTCACACCGACTACCTGTGGCCTTCTTAACTTCACAATCTTAACAGCCGAGCCCGTGGGTCATGCGCCAGCTCCAGGCGCAGGGCTATGCCAACGAGGGGGCTGAAAACTCAGGGCGAAGAGGGCCCAGTGGACAGGAGTGATTTGGGATGGGGATGAGTCGAGGAATGAGAGGACGGTCCCTGCCGCAGTCTCTCAAAGTGACATGGCTATCTGCCACGCAGTAGTACATGACATTGCTATCTGCCATGCAGCCTTTCGCACCCTCAATTAGTCTAAGAGTCTAAGCAGCAATGCACAGCTGGATGGGGCTGAAGTGCCTATGGCATCAAAACAGAGCATCCTCCAAACCCGCTGGTAAAAGGAAACATAGAGAAACACCTGCAGTTCGCTAGGTTCTTTTTGAACCCAGGTTCTTTTTCAGAGGCAATAGGTTTTGCAACATGCCCTTTCCACCTCCTCCATCCGCTCTTCTTTTCACCGCAGGGTGATCCTTTGGCTCACCCGCTCCGAGCTCGTGGCTCCGCCGCAAAGCCGGTGGCGGTCGTCCCACATCGTCCCGTCGGCCGTCCAAAGAATCTTGCCCCCCAACTGAACCAGAGGCATCGAATTTTTCGGTCGAACACCGTACACCTCTATGTTGCTAGGACCAGCTTGACCTGAGCACGTTCGGTCCGCTCATTCTTGGAAGATTGACAGTTCGCAATGAACTTGTTGGATTAGGTATCGATACCTCTGCCATCATCTCCTTTGCATCATTTTGGGCGATAAACGTGAGCACCAAGAAAAAAACATATCGTGAGATCATGGACATACTTTAAATTTACCCCAAGCTTTGAGCACCTCCAGTCGAACATGGCTCCCACCTTGGCGTCCGCGCACACCGCCGTGGTGCTTTTGGCCCTCTTCGCTGCACGCGCGGCTTTTGCCGACGACGAATGCGCAGCAAATCCCGGTGAAGATGAAGACTGCGGGTTGTCGATGCTGCAACGGAAAGGTCGAGGAGTCACAGGTGGGACGGTGGGACAGGTGATCGGGGAAACACGAACTGGATGACAAGGCTTCGGGCAACCAGATTTCTGGGCTCCAAAGTGGTTATGGCATGACCAATTGCACACAAACAGTCAATTCCTCAACACAGATGAGGTCCATCAAGCTTTTGTAACCTCTTGTATATGCATACTTGCATACTTATGATATACTATGCATATTTGCATGCTTACTTAGGCTTACTTGACACAAAACGCTCGGAAGGTACTGGACAAACCCAATCCTCCGAACATACCAAGCTGGTGGAGCCGCGAAGCGAAGCGCTCCCCCGGAGATGCTGGTTTAGGTGCTGACATCTGGGCACAAAAATTTTTGCATGGATCGTCGGGTCGGTCTAGGGACGTGCAAGTTAGTGCGTGGGTGATTCCTTTGAAGCTCCTGGTTGTTAGTGCTTTGGGGTAGAAATGGGAAGGATGGGAGAGGTCCAGTGTACATATGTATAGACACACATACGCATACACTACACATACACATAGACATACACAGACATTCCACGGAATAACGGAACAACATCAACATCTGTACTTCGTGGAGGGTCGGACGACCGGCGACAGGCGGCGACCGACGTACCTCGCGTCGATCGACGTCAGGTGAGGTGGCTCCACCCCAGGTGCTGCCCACCGTGACGATTGCGCCTGACCCGCTGCCGCCGTTGCCATCGCTGGTGCAAGTGGAAGAGAACAGTACCTGCTCTGGGCTGATTCGGGCTTCGGGTATTTGTATATTTGTACTATTACTATTATTACCAAAAACACAATATATATATATAATAATAATAATAATATATATATATATATATTATATAGTATATTGTTTATTTTCCTTGTGGGTCTTCATTCCCTTAGGGGACGATTTTGATGCTTTCTTCCCGGTTCCTGGCAAATTGCTGGACAACAAACGAACGAATGCACGCTCAGTGAATTGCCTATCAGTGACTGCCAAACAGATTGGCAAAAAACACAAGAAACCGTGAGGAACTGTTGACTGGCAGATACTCAGTAGAAAATCAGGGAATGCTCTAATTTGATGACACCACCAGTAGAGGTTTTTAAAGGATCTCTTATTTGAAGTTCTGAGTAAGCACCCGAAACCCTACACTCCCGGCAGGTCTCAGTACCTTTTGGGTCTCGTTTCTGGTGCCACAACCGATGGTTTCGTCCGAACAGCCTTTTCGGAACTCTGAAGATCAGCCGCACGAAACGGTGGGTTCCGTTTGTCCAGTCACCACGCCAGGTTTGACGGCGACTGAAGACGCACTGAACACCATGGAGCGAACCATGCCATTAGAGTTAAGATGCGAACACTTTCCACCTGGCCACTGAGATCCTCAGTCTTTTGATCATGCTCGGTTTTTTTGCTTGTCCGAGGCAGTATTCGCTACTGCCAAGACCGCTGTTGGGCGGATTATGGCTTCAAACTAGGACCGCTGCGCCACGGGACGGGCCAAAGCCACTTGAGGTTGCCTGAGGCTTGGGAGTTGGAAGTACATGGCACCTGAAAGGTGTTCAATCCCTGTTCGACGAAAGGGTTCTCTACCTGCTTCCATTGGTCAGGCCACCTGGTGTCTCCACCCTGGTGATCCAACGCTTTTTCACTCTCCGGTGACTCGCCCATCTTCACTGTCCTGAAACAGGAAGGCGAACAATTGGGCTCAAGAAGCCATCTCAAGAGAGCTCAAGAGAGTGGGCGGACATGGGTGTTTTTATCGCCCCAACGACCGGAACGACCGGTGCAGTCGTGCCGCGTCCTTCCTCGATCCGTCCTTCAGACGGGTCGGTCTGGGCCGGTTCTGGTGGATCTAGGGGTTCCGGGGAGACCCTCCGGTCGTGAACAAGCAATAGGTATATATGATGGTATATGTTACCTTGGCATGAACACCCCTCTTTTTAAAATATTTTTTGGTCGGACCATCACCAACTCGATTCCCAGTGTGAACTGAAGGATGTCTCCTCTCAAGTCCCATGCAACCAACGGGCAGATCAACGAGCCCGACATCGGGGAGTCCAAAACAAGCGCATCGCTACGAGTAGCTTCTTGTTACTAGTAGGAGTACCTTCTTGCTACTAGCAGCGATGCACCTTGTTACTAGTAGTATATATATATAATGCCCTTAACAAGCCAGGAGATTGCAAGTGCGACATTCATCATGGTTGGTACATGTGGATTTGCTGGAAGAGGAATGGACGCTCGGCGAAGTTGCGAAGAAGTCATGATACTCTTGATCGTGCTCTTATATAGACGTATACGTATGATACAATATAGTATATAATACTATACTACATATGGTATTAGAATATTATGTTATATTGTATGTTTATATATAGATGATGGAGCTGCATCAGCTAACGGGCACGTTTGGAAGATCCTTTTTTCCGTCTCTTTTTTGGCACAGACCTACCGCCATGCGGTCTGACAAAACGCCGCTTCTTTTTGGGGTGGCAAGCTGACAGGTGCGGTGGCCATGGTCAGCCTGTAGTCTTGCCGGGTTCTTGCAATGTGCGGCCATAACTTTACATAACTTTGGGGACCCTGGTTGGCCGACAACGCGGCCGCGGCCTGGAGTGTGTGGATGTTTTTGTTTGTTGTTGGGAAACATACCCGACTCACCAACTCAGATTCTGCATTGTTTCCGACAATGTAACTGAACACCTACTGTACCCTAAAAGGTGCTCGGTTCGTTTCAGGGTACACATGATACTATATACATTAGCCCAGCGTGACCTTCGAAATGGGTGACAGAAGAAAGGCCCCCCAAGTGGTAGACAGGGTTTGCAATGAGGTGGTTTGGTGGTTTGTATCATGGGTTGCAGCTCTGACCCAGCTACACCTATACTTCCGTCATTTCACCCAACAGCTTAACGGCTCAGAAGGATGCCCCATTGAACAGAAGACGCTCATAAAAAACCCGAAAACAAAGCCAAGCGGTTCCAATCTCATTTTTGAGCCAAGCCGGGATGTTCACGCCCTTGTTCCACCAACGTCCGGACGTCCCACGACCGCGGACGTCACGACCGACACGAGTCGCGGCAAAGTCTCGAGTCCTCCGCGAGTCCTCCGCTCGGACCGGCTGGACCGCTTGGGCGCTCAGGAGAGAGGATCAAAACGGAGCCTTCGGCGAACCGAAAAACGGGGTCCGGAAAGGGACCAAGGAGGGAGGGACACTTCCTGGATCTCAGTTGGCGTTGGTCGTGGCACCCGCAGCCCTCAAAATTGTGTCTCCGGAACGTCCCCAGTGCGATGGATCCACAGCCGGGTTGCGTGGAGGGAGCATGTGAACAGAGGTCTTCGTTTTTTCTCCTCGTCCTCGTCCTCCCTTTTGGGGGGGCAGGCTGCCCATAGGGCCTCGTCCCCCATGGGACCAAACCGTGTGGAGTCTCGACGAAGTGAGTCTGCGACGACCCACGTCGATCGATCCACGTTGTGAAAACGCCGCGCGGCAAAACACGGTGCGAACACTGCGTGTGGTTTTTCATCTGCGTGTGTTCTCGAATATTTTGGGAGCTCCCCAGAAGAGTGGTTCCGGGAGAAGAGCTCCCCAAGGGCCAAAGGAGTCAGGTCGGAAGCATGCGTTGGAACAGCTTGGTCGGTCAGGTCGGTCGGAAGCAATTTGGGACCATGTGCAGGCGGTCAAGGACAATTGGAACCCTTTTGAGGTGTATCAATATGCCCTATCGGGTCAGTTTCTTCCTTTTTTGGGAGGACGAGGCGGTTGCATGCTTGGCTGTAGGCTTGGCTGTAGGTGCTGTGACAAGGTAGAACAAGTGAGCCAAACGAGTTGGAATGATGAATGTAGTTCTCATCTCCGGTACCAGGATTGAAGTCGCAGTTGGGGAAAAGGAACCACCCCAAATGTCAGAAGTTGCTCAGAGATTCCTTTGGAATTCGAAGAACCTAGCAGTCTTGATTTGCCTCATGCTCTCAACTATCAAGTTGGGGCTTCACCAAAAAAGGCTGCCAACCTCTCCAACCACTTCACCGACTCCATTCCTGGCTCCCGTTCAACCCGCGATGAACCAGAGGTGAAACCTGGTCACCGGTCGTCTCTTTGATGTCGGACCCGATGCCTTGCTCAGCCAATGGTCTCTGAGGAATATGGCCATCAGTTCAATTGCCATGGCCTGTCAAAGCCTCCCCCGCCCAAGCCCGCACCGCCCCCGCCGCCCTCGTGCCCCGGTGTAGCTGCGGGGGGATCCGTTCGCCGCCTACGGTTGGTTGATCAATCGGGGGTATCACCCCTGTAGGGTACATGGTACCAAATTGACCTCTTAGTAATACATATTGGCCATCATTTAAACACAGTATACAAGCTGGTGGTGCTAAAGGTGTTCTGAGTATATGTAGTTACAATGCTGTTGATGGTGTTCCATCATGTTCTTCCCAAAAGGACATCGTTGGGATCCTATTTTTTGGGTGAACGGGGAGAGCCTTCGCCTGTTGCGGAGCAAGGTGTTCGACCCTCATGGGATTCTCTTCCCAACCAGGAAGGCTGGAACCCTGGGAGTCTCATCTCCAAAAAGGTGTCAATTGCAGGTCAGTCTCATTCAATCTAATTAAACCGAGACATAGAGATGAACGTCTGGCGGCTCTTGAGGTAGATCTTCGGGGAGCATAAATGCGATTTGACATCTCAGCAGTTATAATATATTACATTATATTACACAATCCTTTCTTCTCCAGAGTCACAGGTGAGATCTTTTCATTTTTTTGGACCTTCACGTGTGACAGCTCGCACTGCTTGCAGGTATACCTCCACGCTCAATCCCTTGTACAAAGTGATGGACAAGAGGCTGGCCACCTGGCTCCAATGGCACGGCCCGATTCTTTCTTTCCGTCCTTTTTTCAGTCCAGTCATGACTGGAAGTCATCCTCCCAGGACTGGAAGTAGGTGAAAGTCATCCTCCCAGGTGGGAGGTTTCTTTTTCAGTCCAGTTAGGTGCTCCGGATGGCGGGGCAGAGAAAGGGTTCAAGCCACCGTTTTTTTTGGAACCGGGAGAGGTTCTGGATGGAGGTGCAGGTCTTGTTTGCCATCGCCCCAACCCCCACCATTTCCACCCTTTTTCACCCAAGAAAGGCGATCCTGCTCTTGGCTCTTCCGCTCCGAGGTGGAAAACAGCAGCGCGCCCTTGATGCGGCTCGACGAGCGGGGGCGCGCGGGGGCGTGGTGGTTTCTGCTTTGGGGCGTTCGGAGCGCTCCGCGTGGCGAGTTCGTTGATCGGTGTTGGGAGAACTCATCTCATGGCAAATCATGAAAGATGGGACCGATCTTCAAGGAGAGGAGATGCGCACGAAGGAACGGGAAAGGTCTCTGCTGCAGCTGCACGAGGACAAAGCAGCGATGGTTTTTGTTGGAAGGGCTTTTTCTACGCTTCTCGGAAGCGTTTGTAAAACGTTGGAGATGTGTTGATTTAGGACTGGGCAAAAGGACCACACACCCAGGCACCTGCCAGTCTTGCTGGTGGGGGGTGTTTTCAGCGGACGGCGACCGATGTTTGACCGCCGGACCGACCGAGATGCACCGAGGACCTTTCATCTCTTCCGAGTGCAGAGCGAGACCAACTACTCCTGCTGCGCCAATGCCGATCTGACCACCGCTGGGGCTGCGATGTTCTACCTCCACAATGACGCTTGACTAGAAATAGTCAGTGATCTCCTCTTTTTTTAATCTGAGAGAGCACCTTCAAAGGGGTCACCAGGCTGGAAGCCCCTACGCCCCTCAGGTTTGCGAAACAGGACACATCTGCCCACCTGACGGCAGTTTTTCCAGGGCTCGCGGGGCGAGGGCAGTCGCACTGTGGGACGATGCGGGTGCAACTGGAGGAAGCACTGTGGGACATGCAGATTTTGGCTCACATTAGAGCACCGGGCCCACCAAGAGGGCATCGGGCACTGCTCCAAGTTGATCTCAAACGATGGCTACTCGATCTCACCAATTTCGGGGTTTCAACCTCACTGCCATGACGCCACAGTTCATGGTCGTTGATACGAAAACAACGGATCACTTTTCAGAACGGCAAGCCAAAACTTCAAACCAGAACTGCAACCACCTTCCTTCAAGCACACTTCCATTCGGCTAAAAAGTACTGATCCGAGCCATATAGATGAGCAATGTCGATTAGACTTTCAGCGCTACAGGTCAATGGCGAAGTGATTTCCCTGGAAATCGAACCGGAGATGACGGGTAGAGAGCTGAAGCAACAAATCAAACAAGCTCAGCTGACCTGGGATGAGGCTACTAGCAGAACGACTGCGGTGGAGATTCTTGTTGGAGAAAGGCTGCTAGGCAATGATGAAAGGGTGGTTCTTCCAGATGCGGAGCTGGAAGAGTTGGTGGTCAATATCGTTTTCAAACCAAACATCATGATATGTTCTGACAAGCATGCAATCGCCACCTTCAGCGAAATTGACTTGGAACTCTTCCTGATTGCTGAAATTCCCAGCAGTGCAACTACAATTTCCAATCGGGCCTTCGAGGACTGCAAAACGCTGGCCAAAGTGGTCATACCAGACTCAGTGACCCACATTGGGAGCGCTGCCTTTGTGAACTGTCTCTCTTTGGCAAACTTGACCATCCCGGAGTCCGTCACCCACATTGGGGATTCTGCCTTTGCCAATTGCAGGTCTCTGGCAAACTTGACCATTCCAAACTCAGTGACCCACATTGGCAGGAATGCCTTTTGTAGGTGCAGCTCTCTGGCAAGCTTGTCAATCTCGAACTCAGTGACCCACATCCAAAATGGTGCCTTTGGGGAGTGTTGCACTTTGGCAGAGTTGATCATCCCAGGCTCAGTGATGCACATTGAGGCTCACGCCTTTAGGAACTGCAATTCGTTGGCAAACTTGACCATCCCAGATTCTGTGAGGCACCTGGGGGATGGAGCCTTTCGGTTCTGCACATCCTTGGTGAACTTGACCATCCCCAACTCAGTGACTCACATTGGGCATGGCGCCTTTAAGGATTGCTGCTGTTTGGTGAAGTTGACCATCCCAAACTCCGTGACGCGCATCGACCGCGGGGCTTTTGAACATTGCAGCTCCTTAAGACACCTATTAATTCCAGAGTCAGTGACACAGATCCCAGATCGTGCCTTTGCGAATTGCTTCTCTTTGGTGAGCTTGAGTATCCCAAGCTCAGTGACCCACATCGGAGCTTGTGCCTTTGAGAATTGCAGCTCTATGGTGAGCTTGATCATCCCGGACTCTGTGACCCACATTGGGAACTCAGCCTTTGTCAATTGTTTCTCTTTGGCCAACATGGCCATTCCGGACTCAGTGACTCACATTGGGGATTCCGCCTTTGCAAATTGCAGATCTCTGCCAATCGTGCCAAAGTCTTCAGTGCACGCCTCTTGAGGCTGGTATGGATGGCAATTCACGAGTCCCTGTTTCAAATCCAATTTTCGCAGCTTCTCAGCCTTTCAATTGGAGGCTCTGAGGTCTTTGAATAGCTGCCAGTGTTTTCAAGTGCAGAACCGATCGCCAACCTCCACCCGACAAAGAAGACCAGCGACCGCACGGGGGTGCGCGCACCATGTCCCTCCGGACCAGCCTCTCGGGCGCACCCGTCGGTCGTCCGTGCTTCGCCCCGGGCTTCGCATCGCCGAGCCCAGGAGATCGTGTGGCACGCGAAGACCCGCGCGGGGACCAACTTCGCGGATCCCAAGACGCGCATCGTCCGCTACAAGGTCCTGACCAAGGCACCGTGCCCGGCGGAACGCTTCCTGGGAACACCAATGCGTGGCCCGTGGGGCGGAGACGGCGGCGCGTGATGGCGCGTGACCGTGGGGGCGAACGGCACGTGGGCGGGCCGTGCAGTTGGGACCTCCCAGCGGGCCGCGGTGGGCTGTCAAACCCTGGGGGCCAGGCTTGGAGCTTGGGTGTTTCTATCAAATGCCCATGAAGGGATGAAGATTCACTATGAAATTATCCCAAAGATTTATTCTCCAAGTGCTGGCCCTTGGAGGCAGGTCTGATTATACCGAAGTTTTTTTGGTTGAAGGATTTGCTTCCGAAGTTGGGGGATTGGGATTTCCTTCGGCCGCAATGGCTTGCGGCTGAAGTGGTGATGTGTGGAGACCAAATCCACGGCGGCAGGCGACGCAGCCCCTCTGGGAGTTGGGGATGAACTTTGGAGCCACTGGACGCTACCAGTTGGAGGGCTGGGAGCGATGGAGAGCGAGGCAAATTCAGCAGACCCGGACCGGACGAAGAATGGAGCATGCAGAAGGACCATACGTGGTCCGCGGTGTCCGCAGCCTATTGTATTGGGGAAGGGGAGTTCCTGAAACCCCGTAGATTTTGTTCGCCCAGAGACGTTGGATTTATGGATCCATGTCGTTTCCTCTTTTACTGAGCCAAGCAGCATGGACTTTCAATGCTCCGAGCTGGCCGGTGCAACCTGGGCCCTGGTCCAACCTCTCAGTCCTCTCGGTTCGCTTCCTTTCTTCAAAAAGAAACCGAGAAGAGAACACACAGAAGTTGAAGAATCCTATAGACTATCCACTATCCCATAGGTACTCCCCAGTAAGGCCCCAAGTAAGGCAGGTCGAACCGGAACACACGGACCGAGGTGATGAACGAGTTCGACATCACGCAGTGCACGGGCCCCTTCGATCCTCGGCCCCTTCGATCCTCCGGTGGTCCGCTGTCGGAGGTGAATCGATCGATCGCCGGGCATTCGTAGGCCATCAGGGGGCCCATCAGGGGGCCCAAAGCACCTGGAGTTGCGGGTGTCGTTCGGTTTTTTTGGGGGGAGCGGCTGGACGTTCAGGGAACGTTCAGAATGTTCAGAGTACTTACAGGCGTGAACGCTGTGAAGCCATGAAGCCTCTTCCAGCCAGGCCGACCAGACATGACCCGCTGTCGCCACTATATACCAACCAGCCACGAAAATGGGGAAAAAGGGGGGACAACGACGCACGACTCACGACTCATCACGGTTGGTTGGGAGTTGACCGGCCTATGACCGGTGGCACAGACTGCACAGACTGACCAATTCGACCACTCCGGCTGCAGCATGAAAGAAGTGCTGGTCCATACAGGCTTGAAAACCAAAGGCTTTTTTTGGCGGGTTGGTTTTTGACCGGAGTTCTAAGGGGTAACTCCATCACCACCACGAACTTAACCCACTAACTCCATCACCACTACGAACCTATCACCGTTCTTGCGACCCACACCCACCCACGCACGCACCCGCCCGCCCGCCTCGACCCGGCACCGGTGTCCGTCACCGGTCCGCCTCGTGTGGCGCCGCCGACCGAAGGACTGCGAGAACTTCCAGCGCTTTGGCTACACGGTGGGCTGCGAGAATTGGGTTGAAGGAGCCGAGAAGCGAGCGGGCGCTTCGAAGCGGGCCGCTGCCAGAACTGGGGGGTGAACCAGTGGTAGAGCCTGGAAACCATGTTTGGTTGTGTAGAGTGGTGGCAGATGGGGTTCAGGTCACCTCTGGAGCGTCGAAGGAGGACGCCCTTTCGCCAGTGACATGTGATCACAATGATGCTTGCATTCTGAGTTGTTCAATGTTGGCTGAGTTGGTTTCCAGTGTAACGGTCCAATTTCCAGAGAGCCCGCAGAGAACCGGCTTTCGACGTTGGAGCCGGACTCACACCCGGCGCCCCCGCGCGGTGTTTGGGTCAAAATTCTAGGTGCTTTAGATACCTTCAACAAGCCCGAAGACATACCTACCGTAATTATTTGATTTATATATGGACTGCTCTCAAAAAAGCCCTACTAAAAAATATGGATAAACGATGATACACATGATAAACGTAAACTTTTAAGGTTGGAGATGTGTTTTTAAGTCCTCATTTAGAAGCGGGCCCCCAGCAGACTATGGTGATACAGCAAGGCAGCGCTAGGTTTGCGCTAGATTCTTTCATAACAAGACAAGCAAGCAGGAAAATAAGACACAGAGAGCAGGAAAAAGAAGCAAAACAAGGAAAAACAAAGAAGAAGAAGAAGGAGAAGAAGAAGGAGAAGGAGAAGGAGAAGGAGCAGAAGGAGAAGGAGAAGGAGAAGGAGAAGGAGAAGGAGGAGGAGGAGAAGAAGAAGAAGGCGGCCAGGCCCGGGAGCACGACGACCGACGCGCAGCCTGGTGGCGGTCAGCGCAGGCAAGAGACTGAAACGAGGAAGAAACATGCATGGGCGGCCGCAGGGGCCCGTGGTCTTGGCAATGTGCCCTGGTGCAAAACACCCCGAATGTTGCCGACATACGCTCCCAAACACACGCAACCTATGGCCACGTAGGAATCATTTAGTGACCTGTACACGGAACCCAAAGAGCCGCCCAAACAAAACGTAGGCAAGCTAGCATAGGAAGCCACCACCGGAAGCCTCTCCAAGACGACGAGTGTTTCGCCCGCGGGCCAGGGCAAGTGAAGACTTGGCCGGGGCCTACGCAAGACAAACGAAGCGAGTGGCTGGAGACACGACGGGCGCCCTCGGGCACGTGGACACATGCCGCTCCCCGTGCCGAACTCGAATTTCGCGCCGCTCGGCGTGCCCCTTTCAGAAGTCAGGCCACCAGTGCTTTCACGAAAGAGAACGGTGGAAGCACTAAGGACGGAGACTCGGAGCGGCCTGACCATGTGATCAAGATGTTCCGATCTGTGCGTCACATGGCGACATCGTTTGCAAAGGATGATAGGCACTAAGCACCATCCCAAAACGGCTCAAGATATGGCGTAAGTTTCGTGGGGGCGCGCTGGTTTCCTAGCGTGGAGGACGGTGGAGGGCTTGAGGGCCCAGTTTTAGTGTTTTCGAGGCGAGAATCAAGGTTACCTTGTACGGGGTGGGCACAGCGATAGCTGTCCTGAAAGAAAGAAAAGAAAAGAACAGAACAGAAAAGACCAGACAAGACAAGACAAGAAAGAAAGCAAGCAAGGAAGGAAAGAAAGAAAGAAAGGAAGGAAGGAAGGAAAGAAAGAGAGAAAGAAGGAAAGAAGAAGGAGGAAAGAAGAAGGACAGAAGAAGGAAAGAAGAAGAAGAAGAAGAAGAAGAAGAAGAAGAAGAAGAAGAAGAAGAAGAAGGAGAATAAGAAGAAGGACAAAGGAAGAATAGTAATAAGGAGAAGGAAGAAGGAGAAGAAGAAGGAAAAGCAGACAGAGTAAAGAAATCGACGGTTCTTGTGCTAGGCTGGCGCTAGATCCGCGCTAGGATCAATTTGAGGCTATCGGCTGACGACGCTTCAGCTGATTGCTTTTGTATAGGCACAAACGTGCATGGATGTCTGAAACGCGGACGGAGCCTGCCGCTGTGTGCGCTTAGGAGGTTGGATGCTGCTGCAGGGTGCCGCTGCTGCCGTGTGTGGTTGGGGGGTTGGGTGCTGGTGCCGCTGCAGGTTGCCGCTGCTGTGCGCTTGGGAGCTGGGTGCTGGTGGCGCTAGGGCGGTGGCCGTTGCTGTGTTTCCCATAAAGGATAGATTAATGAAGTGATTGCTTTGGGAAGCTGTGAACTTTGAAGAACTAAAGAAACCAATGATGACCAATAGTCTCAGCAAGCCAGCCATTGGCTTAGTAGTATTAAGCTCTGTTTGTGTTTTTCTGAGAAAGCAATCTTACACAATTGAGAACCCTTAAAGCAAATTCATCATTGAGGATCAGGGGCCTTCCTGGTCTACTACCTTGAAAGCTTGTTTAGGAGCAATCTTTACATACAGGGTTGATTACTTTGGGAAGCTGTCAATTTTGAAGAAGAAATAGAGAAACCTATACTTATCAATAATCTCAGCAAGCCAGCCATTGACTATGTAGTGTTCACAGGTCTCCGGAGGGATTTAAGGACATAAAGCGCAAATTACTTCTCAGACAATAAAAAATTGGGCCCCCAAAGATTTTAGCACAATAGACAATCCTTCAAACAAACATGGTGTCAAGCATGATGTTGGATAAAGATCGCGTTATAGAGGGCCCTCTTACTATTCAGCGTCCGACATTAGGCTCTAGAACACTTGACAGATTTTCGCAAGCTCTTTTCGAGGGGAGCATGATCCATCGTGGCGGGCGAAGTTTGGAAACGCGACCCCTTGTTTCCAGAGGTCAAGTCATGGCTGAAATGGGTGTCGCATCAGCAGACGACGTCTGCCAAGCCGTTTGCGACCAACTCTCGCGATGCGCAGGCCGATATAAGGCAGGGTTTTCCCAGAAAGACACGACTACTAAACACGAGTCCTAACGACAAGTTGAACCCGTTGGACGTATTGTCGCGTCAGACGGCGTGGGCAGACGATGACATCGACTTTGATGTCTATGTGGAGGGCATGCGTCGAGGAGCTGCGAATATGCTTTGCGGGCGTCTTGCCCCTTTTTTGAGCACCCGTTGCATGAGGATCCGTAGAAAACCAAGACGGCGCTAATGGAGATGCCATCGCTCTTCAGGCCTTCGCCGACTTCTTCGGCGTGGGTGTGAAGGTGTGGCCCCTGTAAGCACGCCGTCGGTTTCCACACGGTGCACGTGCGGCCCTTCAGCGACGAGGACGCTGCTCAGCACGACAAACGTTGAGCGAAACTTCTGATTTGCTGTGCGCCAACAGCATCTACTACGACTTTTTTCTAATCCCGAAGGCACGCTGGCCACTAGCTAGACAGAACCAACCCGGTGCCCGACGTTGGAGACGCAGCCCTGGGGAAGGTGCTCCACTTCCAAGCTCGCCTGCGTAGCTCTGAGCTTCGGGTTTGGCTGGATAAAGCCGGCCTAGCTCACAACGACGGGTGGCACGGGGTCTATACTGGACTCCTGGATATTGACCGAGAGCACTTGAGATGCACGCGGTCAGCGCCTTGGCCCCAAAACTATTTTGCAGCAATATTGATTGGGGCCAACAGCAAACACCATGATGGGTTTAGGCACGCCCACACCGGCCCACGCCTTGAGCCAAACCAGAATGGCAGCTAACTTTATTGATGCAATTTTTCGAGTTGACACTTTCCAACTGCGGTGCAGGAGGAGAATCCTCAAGATGGCACCCAAAATTGTTGATAGGTCCAATACAAAAAGGGCTGTGTTACAGAAAGCATCGCTGATTGCCCACTGGGTAGTCATGATTCCCACTCAATCAACCTGTTCGCCACTGACTACAATGGAAAGAGGGCTAGATTTTTCGGTCGAGCTGGTGATAACGATCCGTTGAAAAAATTTCCTTAGAGGGCCAATCAGCAAACCAAGTAAAAAGCGACGGGGCTGGCGTTGAGAAAGTTGGCTACACTATGTCAAAAAAGACGGAAACAAATCCAATCCCCAGCATTATGAAGAACGGCTTTCTGATTCACCCACTAAGGCTTGGCTATGCCAACGCCGTGTTTGTTTTGATGATAGGGAAAACATATATACATATATGTATATATACACGTAAAATTTGTAATCATGAACTGTATATAGGTACATATGTCTTATTACATGAGATGTTCAAGAAAATAATACAAACAACATATTATATATATACAACCTTCGGCCTCCATAATATTCTGTTATGGAAAATGTTTCATGCTTGAATGAAACACAAAAACATTGTATAGATAATTTGAAAAAGCAATCGATTCCATATCAGACTTATGATCCAGCAGTTTTAAAAAAAGGGTGCCGAACCGAACTTGGAATAAAATCATTCCGGCATGGAACTGCTGGATGATGTTTTCTTCCACGAGTCAAAATTTTACTCTGGTTTCTTCTACCCCTCTGAGACCTCGTTTCGGAACGTTCGTTTCTAAGTTGTGTGACAAAAACGCAAGACTTTCGGGACGTTCGGCAGGAAGCGCGGCCAACTTCCCACACCAGAAATGGCCTCCCGGACAGGGAGGTGAAGAGGTTTGCTGGTGCTGGAACGAGTGATCTCTACATGTTTTTCCTAGTGTCAGTTTTTCTGGTTTTCGTTTGTTTCAGTGTCTTTATGGGAAGTCCTTTAAAGATCTTTAATCTTTTTCCCCTGTGGGTTAATGCAGTGCTCTGGGCGATTTCTTGGGTTGTGAAGTGGAATACTCATCTTGTGAAATTGGGGGTTGACAAGGGTAGGGCCCGATGGCCTTAGACCCTCAGTACATGAACCCTCCCGTATCCTCATTCCTCGCCGTCTTCCATCACCCGAACATCAGTTCTTTTGAAGCACCTCCGACAACAAACCATGAGGCGCATGGCAAGTCCCCACTTTGACAAACAACGGAGGTCTGGAACAAACGCCACCTCTCTGTGAGAGGTGCCCAGTCTCTCACCCGTGCTCTTGTGTCTCTCTTTGAAGCTGACCTGACCAAGGCGCAGTCGTAGAGTCTGAAAGAGCAGCAGGAATTTGAACGTCACCAAAACTGACGCGTTTCGGCCACAGTTTGCCCAAGGAACTTGCTGAACAAATACCCGAAGACCTCCTGGTTCAGCCCGGGGGCCCAGATCTTCACGTTTGGCGAGCCGTCATTCGGAAGCGAAGAGCACAGGCGCAAGCGAGTAGCCCCCCCAGACGGAGGAGGTTTTACAATCCAAATGATTATGCATTATTGGCGATCCCAGTGACCAGTGGTGAGTGACTGTCGTGCAAAGAATTGCCTCATTGTTGGGGGCTGTGATGCGCTCTACACTGGGCCACTCATGGCGCAGATAGCTATAGTGATGAAGTGATCCGAGTGATCTCGAGAGTTTTCAGTCGGCTGGAAAGGACCCGTCTGTTCGGACGGCTGGAAGGTGCACACTTGAGTGACTCCTTTTTGTCCTTGGCTGCTAGGCTGCTCGTGTGTGATTGACATATCCTGCTAACCCTCTATCACAACGTAGAATGCACTCGACGGTGCCCAGATATCTGGCCCTGGAAGAGACCCACATGGAACCTGACAACCACTGGGTTGTAGAGGAAAATCGCCTTCCAAACGTCCATTTTCAGGTGTAACTGGTTAATCTTCCCGGGTGTAACTGGTTTCTTCTCATGGATTCCAGGGGCTTTTCGGATCGATTGGGCATGGTCGGCGCCGCCCCGACCCGCCAAGTGGACTTCCGGGGGGGCCAAACGCGCCCAGCACGCATTTAGATAGCCCTGTACTACCATTGGTTGGTTGGTTGGTTGATGGGAAGGGGGATGGAAGTACCCCTATGAAACTACCAAGGAGCGCAAAACCCCTGTCTGTCTGGCATCTTCGTTCTCGACCTGTCGCCCAGTCCCTCAGGTTTGCCCGGTCCCTGTCCGCTGTCCAAGCTGGGCCAGAAGAGCAAGGAGCCCCGCTCTGCCGAAGTGTCTTGGTTCGTTTCGGGCACTCGCCCTGGCCGCGCTGATGCGAGGCGAGTCTTTTCCCTCCCCGCCCTCCCTCCCTGTTTTTTTTTGCACTCCCCAAAAGTTTTTTCTTTTTCGGGGGCCGAAGGAAGACGTGCAGAGGTCTTGCCAAGTTTCTTTTCTTGGTTGGTGGCAAGCAGAGAAACTGTAAGTGGCGCTTCGGCGATGCACGTTTCTTCGTTCTCACCCCCTGGCAGTTCACCTCGGTCTTTGTCCGTCATCCCACTTCCAATGACTCCTAGGCTGCATCCTTTTGCTTTGTTTTACCTGGGAGTCATCGTCCACGACGCAGCTTGGGGGTATCGAAGATGACGTATACTTCGTCATGACCACCTCCACGGTGGTCTCCACGGTGGTCTCGGACGGCCAGCGCAGCGCACGGCGTTCGGCACGTCCCAACGACGTGCGTCGTAGAGAGTCAGACGCGGAGCGAGGCACCGTCTTGGGGCTCCTATTCTTGGGCTGGGGTCTTCCTGCTAGTTTGGTGGTGTCCTGGGCACCGTTGTTGGGTCAGACTTCAGACGTCGTGAAGTGAAGTCAGTCGTTTTCTCACCGTCAACGAAAACGAACACGAAAAGGATGGTTTTCCAGGCAGAAAGCACCACGGGACTCACACCAACAGAAAACCACCAGCCGCGGCAGCTACCACCAGTCATTATTCTTGATGACCTTCTTAGTCCACTGGAAAGGGAGGGTCTTTTGTGTGTCCCATTAGCTGTAACAGTCCAAGATGATCAAGATGATCACTATTCTTACGAAAGGCCTACAACCTCACCGTCATCATCCACGGTTCCCTGGGTATACCGGTATACCCATGTGAATTCTTCTTCGTGTCACGGCCATACTCGTGGTTTCTCGGTGTGGTGGATGGTTCTGAGACGTGACGTGGTTCCTCTCCAGGAGTGCGTGGAGCAGCAGCCTGGCGGTCGATGTCCCGACGGCATGGAGCCCAATGGGCAAGGCGCGACGGCCAGCGCCAGGGCTGCTGCTGATGGACCGTTGAGTAAACCTATAGGCAAGAAGGGTGGTGGGTCGTGTGTACTGGACCACACATTCTATTCATGTTTTCCATTCTATTGGGGGGTTGGGATGGGTTGGGTCGTGTGCCCATGTTCCATGCCTAGATGTCATGCCAGTTTTCTGGTTGTTTTGGGGAGGCCGCATCCCATGGCACAAAGCAGCTTTGAACGTCAGATTCCATTTGTCAGGTCTTGCCAGGCAATAGGAGGTGCGTGAGATGTGTCCAGATTACGCGCTGTTGGGGATACCCTAGTTGCAAGCAACTTAGTTAAGCAAACTTTGCAGACATTGACATTCACATCAAGTTCAGCTGAACATTCGGTCGGAGTAGTTGTAGATCAGCCATGGCGATGAGACTGTCAGCACTGCAGGTCAATGGTGAAAGAGTTTTTTTTGACGTCATGCCAGAGATGACGGGTAGAGAGCTGAAGCAACAAATCAAAGAAGCTCAGCTGACCTGGGATGAGGCTACTAGCAGAACGACTGCGGTGGAGATTCTTGTTGGAGAAAGGCTGCTAGGCAATGATGAAAGGGTGGTTCTTCCAGATGCGGAGCTGGAAGAGTTGGTGGTCAATATCGTTTTCAAACCAAACATCATGACATGCTCCGACAAGCATGCAACCTACGGTAGCAGGGAAATGGACCCGAACCTTCTGCTTGTGGTTGAAATACCCGACCATGAAATCCGAATTGCCGCCAGGGCTTTCCAGGACTGCGCAAGGTTTGCAAAATTGACCATCCCAAACTCAGTGACCCACATTGGAGATGGTGCCTTTCAGAATTGCCGCTGTTTGGCAAACTTGGCCATCCCAAACTCAGTGACTCACATTGGAGTTTCTGCCTTCGCAAGTTGCATATCTCTCACAGACTTGACCATCTCGAACGTGGTGACCCACATCGCGACCCACACCTTTCGGGATTGCTGCTCTTTGGTGACTTTGACCATCCCAGACTCGGTTACCCATATTGGAGATGGTGCCTTCGAGGGTTGCAGCTCCTTGGCCAACCTGGCTATCCCAGCCTCAGTGACCCATATCGGGGATTCTGCATTTGCGAGTTGCACTACTTTGGCAAGCTTGACCATACCAAACGCAGTGACTCACATTGGGGATGGGACCTTTTCCTGTTGCAGCAGTTTAGCGAGTTTCGCCATCCCGAACTCAGTGACGCAAATTGGGAATCGTGCCTTTTGGGGGTGCACCGCTTTAGTTAGCTTGACCATCTCAAGATCAGTGACCCACATCGGCGATCGTGCCTTTGAGAATTGTAGGTCGTTGGCGAACTTGACGATCCCAGACTCGGTGACCCACTTAGGGATTTCTGCATTTGCGAATTGCAATTCTTTGTCAAGCTTGACCATACCAAACGCGGTGACTCACATTGGGGATGGCGCCTTCTTGGGTTGCAGCAGTTTGGCGAGCTTCGTCATTCCGAACTCTGTAACACAAGTTCCACATCGCCTCTGTTGGAACTGCAGCTCTTTAGTGAGCTTGACCATCTCAAGCTCAGTGAGCCACATCTGGCATCATGCCTTTGAGCATTGCGGGGCTTTGGTGACCTTGATTATCCCAAACTCAGTGACCCACATTGAGGGTAGTGCCTTTCGGAATTGCCGCTCTTTAGTGAGTTTGACCATCCCAAGCTCAGTGACCCACATCGGAGATCATTCCTTTAAGGAATGCAGCTCCTTGGCCAACCTGGCTATCCAAGCCTCACTGACCCATATCGGGGATTCTGCATTTGCGAGTTGCACTTCTTTGGCGAACTTGACCATCATGGGCACTGTGACCCACATTGGGTGTTATGCATTTTCAAAGTGCAGCTCTTTGGTGAGCTTGACAATCCCAGACTCGGTGACCCATATCGGGATGTTTGCATTTGCGAATTGCACTTCTTTGGCAAGCCTGACTATACCAAACTCAGTGACCCACATTGGGGATGGCGCCTTTCAGAATTGCCGCTCCTTGGCAAGTTTGACCATCCCAAACTCAGTGACTCACATTGGCGATCATGCCTTTGAGGATTGCAGCTCCTTGGGGAAAATGACAACGCCAGCCTCAGTGACCCATATCGGAGACCGTGCATAGCGGGGGTTGTATATTCCTTTTCAAAGTGCAGTTCTTTTGAGCTTGACCATCCCAGACTCAGGGACCTTTGTTGGCAGTGCCTTCAAGGCTGCAAACGTGCATAAGATTGCTCCTGCCATATATTTGGGATAGAAGGGCTATCTCTTTCCGCTGCAAACCGTGCGGAACGCTATCTCTGAGTGCCTCAAATGAGGCTGCAACCACAAGGTCCACATGGATGGTCCACGGTCCACATGGATGGTCCACATGTTGCGATCTTTGACGAACTTGGAACATCCTCATGCTGCAGATTCCTCATGCTGCAGTCCTTATGCTGTCTCCTTGGAACCTCCATGTCACCAACGCCCGTGGAACTGGCGTCCGAGACGGAAGGAGGGTGGAACAGAGTTGACCATGGAACACCGAGAAAGGGTGCGGTGCATCGACTGGAGAGAGTGGGAACTTCGTTTAAGTCCTCAATGGACCCCCCCAAATAACACAAAGCTATGTAGGTCAGCTCATAAAAATAACTCTCATGTTGCTTCTGCCTTAAGGTCTTCATTTTCTTCATTCATATAACAGGGGGACCAGCTTTCCTTCCGCACTTCTGCTTGGCGCACCGATGTCCGCGCGGATCGAGATCGGGTTCGCCAGGCGATTGCACCTTCATCACCAGCTACGCGGGGGAGGTGAAGATTGATGACCTCGTTGGCATCAGCGCCCCGACGGCACCGAGGTCGGATGGTGCGGTACTGGGCCACGACGGCACCGAGGTCATGCGCGCCCAGGTGTTTGGTGCAAGTGACACAGAGTTGACCCGCTCGGCAGTTGAATCTGACCACCAGGTGCACTTTGATTATATAAAGTATAACATAATCTAATACAATATAACATAAAATATAATATAACATATATATGTAAGTATATAACCCTAAAAGACCAAAGACTATATTTGGCACCGCTGAAGTAAAGGACACGTCGTTTCAGATCAGCCAAAGATAATGTTTTAAACTGGTCTTGGACTCCCACGGTATATATGTAAGCAAACATATAGTATACATACAAGTAGATGTAATTTAGTGTAGAAGCAAATGAACAACCAATGGGACAATTGGTCATGAGCTGAAGCGTACTGTTCGGTGTTCTGCGTCCCCTCCCATTCCCCTCCCACCGACTCGGCTTGCAGCTCCGAGCCCGGTACCACGACTGTCATGCGGGAGTACGAAACATGAATCAGTTGGGAAGAACGTGCAAGTGACCCAGAAGGAAAAAGGACCGTTGAGTTCCTTGACCCTTAACATGAAGCTCATGAAATATCATGAACACCGTGTTCTACTTGGGGGTTCTCATGCGAGACCAAAGTGATGGCTTGGAACCAAGTGAGGTGACCACCTCTCCGCCTCGTTGCTCCCACCTTGGGGAGGCTCCAAATCACTCCCTCAACGTCGATCCAACAGCGAGGCAACTACCAGGAGTTCATCGATAGCGGTGGCAGGGCGCCATGGTGATGTTTAGGTGTGGCGTTTCGATCGTTGGAACCGATGGAAAAGGTAGCAGGCGCCTCACTACTAGCAAGAAGCTAGGCACCTCACTACTACGTGGCGAGCGAGGGTCGGGTCTCCTGAACCATCCATTTCGCTCGGTTCCCGAGGGTCGGGATCCGAGCGCCCGAGACGGGAGGCCACCCCAACCGTTCGTTGGGCCTGGTGGTCGAAGATGTTGGAGTTTCCTCCATGTTCTGACCATCCGTGGTGGCGGAAGAACCAGATGGCACCAGCCACCCCCACGAGAGTGGCGGAGGTTCACCACGGATGAACCGCGAGGTTTTCGAGGGTGGGCGTGGGACTGCGGACCGCACAAGACACCTCTGCGAGTTCCACATGACACGCAGAAAAGAAACACCAGTCTCTTGGGCTCCTCCTTCCTTTTTTGAGACAGGCCCATGAGGTACTGGATGTTTCACAAGGGAACCTCCAACACATCATTGAGTCTTTTTCGGTGTTTGTGAGGGGTTTTTCATCCTCAAAACCTCATGAGGTGAGGCTCCTGGACAGACTGACGGGGGCCTTTCCTTTCCAGCGTGAAAACAGCATGAAATCCCTGTGAACCATCAGGTGTTCAATTCGCAGTAGAGTAGAAGAACACATGGGTTCAATGGGTCCGAGCCAATGTTCTTTTTCAGGTTCATCCGTTGGCGCCCTTCCCAGCTGGGAGCACAAGTGGATCGCTCTGAAAAGAGAGGCCAAGGACTGGATGGAGGTCTCTTCCCTGTATCATCCAACCACTTTTTGTCCACACAACATGCACCATCACCAGCTTGAGAAGAAGAGACCCATGACAGCCCATGACCCTCGGTGCAACGCTCCTTATCTTTCAACCAGAGGTTGGCCGTTTCTGTTTGCTCCTCGGTCCGGGTCGTTCGACCGGCACGCGGCGACGAGCCGGTTGCCTCAAAGAACGACCGCCGTCTCTACCGAGGAGTACGATCGGATGACGGATCAGGGCGTCCACATGAACTTCTGGGACGGGAGGCCGCGACTGCTGCGGTGGGCTTGGCCGGGGTCGGTCGCGAGAGCGAGGAGAAGGTGGCCGCCGGGGTCGTATGGTACTCCCTGTGAAAAGGGAAGGGGTGAGGGTGAGGACAGCACGGGGAGAGGCTGGGCTTTCCCAGGCTCGGCACTTTCTTTTTGGGAGTTGGGGAGATGCCAGAGATGTTTGAAGCATGGAGTAAAGATAGTAAAGATAAGAGGCATGGAGTATGGGGGTTGGCTGGATAAGTTATTGTATGTTATTGTTGCGAGGCGATAAGCTTCCCATAGTGCTTCCCATCTGCACTTGGTTCGAAGCAGATGGCAGCTGCATCTCATGAAATTCGGGAATGGTCCTGTTACGACATGCATCCAGTTTTGGCAAGACTTGGGCAAAGATATCAACAGGACTCGTGTTGACCTGGGCCTTTCTGGCCCCGGTCTAGACATGGGCCTGCCTGGCCCGACACCGCGCCGAGCGACCGTGGTCCGACGCCCCGTGCCCAACGGCTCGGCTCGGCGTCCTGGGAGGTTTGACAGCGTGTTGGATGAGTGGCGCACGGCCAAGCTTTTGGAATTGCGTCTTGCTTCAAGAAACCGCTGCCGAAGCGGCGTTACGGCATCCGGCCACGAGCCGGAAAGGTACGTTACGGCATCCTGAAGGAAGGAATGAAAGTTACGGCAAGTTGGGCCAGGATTTCGAACATTTGGATCCTCCAACGATCAAGTACTCTTCATCCTGATTCTCTTAGTACACATGATGTGACGACATGAGATCAGTTGTCTCACCGTCTTCCATCCCACACTGAACGGAAACCCATCGGATCTCGGGGCGCGTCGACCTTGGCGGCTTGACACGGTACGGCACGGTCCATAGACCCTGAAATTAAGATAGACAAGTAGACCCCCATTTTTACCGTGTATTGGACACCGGTTCCACTATCTATTTGGGGGTCTGTATACACCGGTTCAAAAACCTCAACACGTGGATGTTGATATTGGCAGTCCAGCTTGGTTGCTGAAGGACACTTGGACCTGCAAATCCCTTGCAGAATTGGAGATGTGCGCATGGTACATGGGACTTGGATCTAACGATGGACACCGATCTATGAAGGATCCCTAGAGTATCCCCAAAGTAAACCGCCATGTAAACTTGTGCATTTTTTAAAAGCTTATTGAGTTTTGAGATCAGGTCTCGTATGGGCAGTGTTCTATTCTGATGCTTCTGAGCATGGTGGTTTTATTCCGTTCAACATTTTGGGGATCTGAACCAGGAAGGCTTTTGGGGAGGCTCTGAGAAAGCTTTGTTTTGAGACCTTGCCCTTCTGAGGTTTGATAAGACCTATCCAACCGACCCGACCATCGAGGCTCCTGAATGCCACTTGGAGAGGACTCGTCGGACGAGTTGCCTGACGGACATATACTTGATGGGTGGAGGATTAACCATCGGGGGGATGGTTGGGAACTTTCGATGTTTTCCGGTGGATTTGGATTGGACTTGTTGTTGTTGTTGTTGCTTGTTGCTGCTTGTTGTTGCTTGTTCTGTACCTGTCAGGTGAGGGTTGTTAGATTTTATGTCAGCTGCTGCCCGCCTCCGCGGCCTCCTCCTCCTCCTCCTCCTCCTCTCCTTCTCCTCCTCCGCCGGACCATCAACCGCGAGCTCCGGCTGGCAGTGTTCCCCACCGGACCTCAACCGCCAGCTCCCGAGCACACTGCCGGACCTCAACCAACACACAACCACAAACACAGCCACAAACACACAATCACAAGCACCACAAAGACGCACCCACAGCACACAACCACAAAGACACATCCACCACACACAACCGCAGCACACAACCACAACACACAACCGCAGCACACAGCCACAACACACAACCACAACACACAGCCCGAGGACCCACAGTCGAGAACCACAAAACTCACGACCATGGCAACATGCTCCTCACCATACACATGATTGAAGTGTCACGGTGGGGACCACTCAGTGAAGTAACTTCTTTTTTCAAACAAAGTGCCAAGTGCCCCTGAGATTTTGACCTGCATCCACTTTGGCCCGGAGAGAGCTGTATGTCACTCACAAAGGTTTGAGACATCTGAGGTGACTTCAACAAATGGATGCCTGGCTCAATGCAGAGAGTTGCACTTGTGCTTGGATACAACCAGATTGCCAAACGAAGCTTTATGGATTCCTTGTTGCCCTTTTTCAACGGTGCAATCAGCAGGAAAACCTTGATTTTATGGTCTAGCTTTCCTGCAGGATTTCCTGATAGCACACGCCAACGATCAGAACGGCATAATAATACCACTACTGATCTAACATTTACGGTCATTTTCTCGCTTCAGGAAGTAGGTGACTGATCCAAGAACTTCTCCAGGCTTCAGCGCAACTGACTGATGTTAATTCTTCCTGTTTCCTTGCATGACAATCAAGCAATGAGATAAGAGGCACACGTCCCTTGGTCTACGGCCATGATTTTGGCCACGCTTGTTGCGCTTCAAGAGGTACAGACCCTTAAACAATCACACATCACTATCAACAAGCAGAGGACGAGGCATTTTCCAACACCGCAGCGGTTCCAAAACTCTTGGTTCCCGGACCAGCTACGCACACTCCTTTTTGTTCCCTCCCGGATATTCTGGAACCCAATGACAAATAGATTCCGAATCAGTCACATCTACTGCAAGGTGTTTTGTTTTGACGGATGTGCAATGGAGTTTCCTCCGAATCAGTCGGCCTCCGTAAACTTCAAGTCCATCTGAGGAAGTTCTATCAAGGCACCAAGCATCATCCGTGAACCGCGCTGCTTTCGTCACTATGACGTTTTCGGCGGTGCGCTTGGCGCAGCCAACCGGCCACCAGTGGGAAAGGAACATGCTTTGTATTGGTGAAGGGCCATTCTTGTGCATGACCCCAGCAATGTATTTTGGAAAACCGTCCGTTTAGCTTCTGAACAACCAGCCAAGGTCCAGAGTTTTCTCTCAAGCGTGTGGCATCTGAGAAAAAGCGATGTTTTGACACACTCTAACCATCAGGAGTTTTTGGTGCCACTTTCCGGTCTTGGGACGCGAGATTCGCCGTCTCAGCTGCAGTCCTCTCCCGTCTCACCTGCTTCGCCCGCGGTATCGGCAGGGGACTTTGAGCTCTCAAAGAGGCTTAAGCCAAAAGGGCCACGTGTGTAGGACGACTTCTATTGGTGGGGGAATAGGGAACCATCAAGAAAAATATCTACCATGGAAAAATATCTACCATGGAGGGATATATATAATAATGTATACATATATTAAACTATATGCATAGAAATATTTTTCTTAACCCAAATGCTCCTGGTTACTACTAGTGACCGTGCATGTCAGACAAGACGTTCCGCTTTCTGGGGGTGATGCCCCAGGTCTGTTCTTGTTGAGGTGAGTTGGTGATTCTGATATATATTACCTACAAGCATTTTGTCCGACAATATCTAAAAATCTATTGACATTTGCGCTCTAGTCTATAAATCCATCACTCTACTCAATCAACAAACCAACCAACCTATTAAACACTCACTCCCTCCTGACTCCTGTGTATCTATTTGCGCCTTTCTAGGGACATCAGAAGCCCACTTCTTGAGAAATGTTCATCTTGAATGTTAGAACCCCGCCGACGCCGCGATTTCTTTCACGCTTAGACGCCACGACTTCTTTCACAATAGACTCAGACCTCGTAGTGCTCCGACTTCGGTTGGAGACCGCCCACCTTGGCCAAAAGGTGCTGGCCTTTCCACCCTCCGGTGTCGGACTCGAGTCCAGTCGAACCAGTCGAAGTCATTTCGAGTCCATGAAGAGAAGCCGTGGAGTCTTGAAGCTCCAGACGGTTGTGGGGACCCACTCTTGGACAGGTCAGGTGATCGCAGGTTGTGGGGACTTCATCTGAAAAGCCCATGGTCAGTCTAATCCTGCAGTGCGAGTCTACCAGCCATTTGGTATCCTTGGTGGCGGAATTTGATGGGTGTTTTTGTGTTTGTGGTTGCCCATCCAACTGCCTGTGGTAGTCAAGAAAGAACCATAGCTCCTCAAACAACAGGGGAATATCTTGCCCCTGGACCTCTAGGACCTCTTGTTTCATGAACTGGACCTTCATGGATTCATGGATTCAGGACCTCTAGGACCCCCTGGACCTTCATGAAGCGGAACTTCTTTGGTTTGGATTCGCATTGACATACCATTGACTCAGGAGCTGGGTGTGGCTTTCGACACGCACCCCGATGTCTCCTGGTAGGTCGGTCTGGGAGACCGGTTCCAAATCATAAGGAACTATAAGGAATTCGTCAACTCAAGACCATGAGAGATCGAGTCGTCGAACACATCCTCCGGCGGTTTCAGACAGACCGTTTTCTCCACAGGAGCTTAAGGGCCCTTTGCAGAAGACCACAGCGGTGGAGGTGTGGGCCAGAGATCATGGTTGCTGTTGGAAGAGATTGTTTGTATCTTTTATATTTTTACATGACTTATAGTATTATATATATATATATGTGTGTACTTAGTAGACCAAAACTCATATGATCATTGCTGATGGGTGCCACTTTTCAGATGACGGAGTGGACTTCTGTGTTTTGATTCCTTTGCATTCAGGGTCCCAACAATTCAGGATTTGAAGCACATTCTGGTTGTCCCAACAATTCTGGTTGGCACATTTCCATGTGGCTTGACTCCTTGATCACCACAGGATGCTGAGCATGTTGGGTGCTGAACGGGCTCTTATTGGAACGGGCACGGGGCTTCCGCGTGTTCACTCCAGATTCTGGGATGGCGAGCATTCTGGGAGGCATGGCCCGGTTTTCTATGATTTCCTCCAGTTCTGGGATGGCTTCACAACAGAAGGAGGTCTTCCACCCACCGCGCCGAGCAGCTCGGCACCGCAGGGGCGCGCGCCGCAGGTGGCACCGGAGGAGTCGGAGAATGTCCTGAAGACCCCTGCCATCGAGGCCGAAAGCCTGGGCCCAGCAGGGAGCAGAAAGACATGGACATGGACATGTACAAGCTGAAAAGAAGTGGCTGTACAAGCTGTAGGTGTATGTCAAGAAGGACGCCCGAAAAAGATAAGCCTCCTGCGACATGAACTGGACACATGGATTTGAACCCGGTATGGAGGTCTTACCTATTACAATACAAATCCATTTGTTTGGTTGAATTTCTTTCATCAACCGGATCCACAACCGCTGGTAGTCGGCCTGGCCGTTGAAATTGAAGGCCGCCCACAACTCGTTCTTCAGCCCGCGCCGTTGGTCACTTGCTGGAGGGAACTCGTTGGAGCAAGATACCATGCAGACGAAACCCGACCCTGTTGAAAAAGAACTTGGCTCCACAGAACTGGCATTTTTCCAGTTCCATGCGAGATTTTTGCTGGCCCAGAGCTTTCGCCTGGCGCAAGCGTGTCGGCCGCGGATCAAGCGGGTCGCCAAAGATGTCTTTTGAGTACTTTTTGGGGCCTGCGCGGTGCGTGTCTTCCTCTTTTTCTGTTGGGGGGCGACACTTTTTCTCTCCTTTGGACGTGCCTCAACGAGCAAAAAGTAGCTGAACAATGCTGAACATATACTGGCAGCTGCAGCTGCTCTGCAAAAGTGGTGTTTTCTTTTTTCAGAATTGCCGCGACCTGAAGAACGATGGATTTGGGTGGGGCTTTTGGGGTTCCAGGCAGGGTCCTTTTCAACTCCACATGGCTTTTGGCGTTTCCCAGCGGTTCCAGCTGGGTCCATGCCCCGTTTTCCCCACGGATTCGGAGGACAACGGTCGCCCCCAGTGCCGGGATTCAGGCGGAGAACGTCCACAAGGTCTACGACGCCATCGCCAGCCATTGGAATCATACGCCCGGGGGCCCGGCGCCATTTCTTCCGCCATCACTGGTGGTGGGAGATGTTGTGATGAATCCGCTGCTTTTGGAGTGTTGCTTTTTCTTTTTGCTTGGCCATCTTGAAAGACCTTGATTGGGTTTTGGGGAGAGTCGCGATGTAAGGGATGTAAGGCACTGAGGTTTAGGATGCTTTGCTGCAGGATGAGAAGTATTGAGATGACGGTAAGCAAGACAGGCTCCTGTCTTTGAAACCAGTTGGCCTCCTCAAAGGGACCTCTGACTAAAATCCATGTTTCCTGGACTATTCCTTCAACTTGGACTGGCAACAGGGAGACGGAGACGGGAGCACCTTCTCTTCCTCAGGTTCCTGTCATCTCTTCTCCAGTTCCGAAAAATAAAGATAAAAAGAAAAAACACCAAACCGGCTTGTTTTCGCATTGACTCTCTAGAAGTACACCTCGTCTTCCAAGGTATTTCCCATGTGTGTCACGGGGTGTTTCCCTCTCGGCTCGGCGAAACGACCCCGTCCCAGGAGATACAAGGCCTGGCCCAGAGTCGAGGCCGGTCGGATCAACGGTGGCGAAAAAGGGTGATGCTTTCAGGATGCTGATGGTTACTGCGTAACATGATGATTGATTATTGTTAGTATCAGTATCATTGTTGTTGTATAGTATATCAGTATCATTGTTGTATAGTATAGATTATATGCGGGATGTAGCTCTGCAAAGGGTCGACGGGCTGAAGTAAGTGCAGGATTCAGGATTCACTGCACGTTTTGCCCAAATCGCTGGTATCAAAAGAAAGGATTTTGAAAATACCGCCCAAATGCAGCCAAATAAGGTTTGACCCATCCCTGTACTCTCTTACATTTCTTTTTGTGCTTCGCCAAATGGACCGAAGGGTTTTGGCTGCGTATTTTGATACCGGACCTAGGCACCGGACATGGAAGTGGAAGTGCTGTTCACCACCTGTTTGGCATAACCGGATGTCGTCATCTGAAACAATCGCACCATGCCATCTACGTTCCATATTGTTCCAGGGAGTGTGCACCCAACAGCACTGCCTTGATGTAGGAGGTTTGACCCAACAGGAGCTCTGCTGAGCTCAGATCCCTGGAGGGCTGAGCGGATTCACCAGCTGCGTCAGGACTCCTCACTGTACAGAGGCATACTATGTCACACTCATTCCTCCAAAGCAAAGGACAGCTAAGAGCAAGAGCAGAACTTCCTCTACAAGTGACATTTCCGCCACTCAGTTTCCATTTTTGAGTCCAGTGTCTATCTATAATTGGATGTATTCCTCCACGGGATTTCCAGATTCTCCAACTTCGGATCGCCTTGGTCCGACTTCCTTCCAGACATGGCGACATGGCGCCCGGCCCTACGCCGCGACATACGCCGCGGACAACGGCGAGGCCTTTGTGCGGTCCTTGCCGCGGCATTCGTTGGTAGCGGACCTTGGTTGTGGCCCGGGATCCCTGGACGCACAAGGAGTCGAAGTGGTGGGGTGCCGGGACATGCGAGGCGTCGGACACGTTCGTTGATGTCTGGAAACTGGAAAGCAACGTTCGTTGATGTGTGGTGCATGTCCGTGTCACAATATCAGACAGCTTTGGAGGAAAACTGCCAAGTCAGGAAACTTCAACTTAAAGGAACACACACGCACGCAACAACTGCACGAAACTACCACTGCCATATCAAAAAAGCATCGGATCAATAAAGCAACAGAGCCACCGTGTGGCACCGAGTCATGTCAGAAAACTTTAGCTACGAAGTCAGGCATCTCTCAACAATATAGTTGCTTATACTCTGCAACCTACCACTGTAGCTTCAAGAAAATATATAGCAGATCAAAAAAGCATAATTTCCTCCTGCAGCTTGAAAAAGGAACTTGCCAAGGTCACATCTGGAAGCTAGCACGGTCACATGGGTGGCTTTACGGGTCGAGCCTACAGTACCTATATACTGTAAATGTGAACCGATTCACCTTCTCAGCCCAAGGTACCACACGTCGCATTTTTTGAGATTTGGTGGTCCAGGTTAGGCCTTGCTTCGTTTAGCTTTGACACCTCAACTAGTTTGACATCTTGCTCATAGCCAATTGAAGTGCAATCAAAATAATGTACCGAGGCATTGAACAAACACCCTGCTGTTGAACCAAAACACCCTGCTCATTTGAACCCTGAAGGTCACGTGACGACCTCCTCATTGGCATAGCCCACCCTGTGGCCTTCCCTGCCCAGGCAATGGAAAGAACCTGCCAGGGCCCCCTCCGGTCCGGTCTGTGAGGGGCCGCCCGAGAAAGTTCGAAAACAAGAGCAACGTGGGCTTCTCCACAGCTGCATGGTGTGTGTCTCATCCAAGAAAGAAGACTTCACCAATTAGCAGAACTAACATACACCAACAGTTATTTTTTTTTTCCATCGTCATGTGTCAGATGTATCATCATTTTGATATCAGCGGGTTTGTAGTTGTTTGTTGAATTTTTGGCAAGTGTTGCAGAAACAGGCACATCTTAACTTGCATGAACCATCGGAAAAGAAAAAGAACAACACCTGAGTCGACCTTGATTGGGTCAAAAAGACGGGCCTGGATGTGGGTGGACGGGTGCGCAGTATGTACAGTATGTATGTTTTGGTGTTCTCATCCGTAGACTAACCCTATATGATTCAGATCGAGGGCCCTCTGTGGACACCCCAAGCGAGGGCCCTCTGTGGACACCCCAAGTCGAAGGGCTTCTAACTGTGTGTGAGGTGTCTTTGGTGCGGGGAACCTTGTTTTTTGAGCCGACCACCCTCCACCGTGCCATCGGCAGTACCACGGTTCTTTTGTGGGTCTGGATGCTCCTCATTCCACTGACTGTTTTCGGGATGAGGAAATCGTGGCACCAAACCGGAGCCGTCCAACACACCGAACCGCAGCGGTCCAACAGAGGTTTCCTCCTTTGCGGCTTCTATTGTTGATATTTTCTTAAGGGGATCCTCGCAGGAGTTTCGCGGGTTTTCGCCGCCACTTCTGGGTCAGAGTTTGGGAGGCGACCGACATCTACGGAAGAAGACACCCCCCAAAAATGGCAGTGGATCTACCAAAGCACGAGCAAGCGCCCTAAAAGAAAAACAAAAACACCGCGCGGCGGGCCGCCGCCGCCATCCCCCTGGCAGAAAAAGGATGGCCCTACTGTGCGGCCTGCGGCTCCGATGTAAGGCCTCACGTGAAGGAGGCCGGTGGCTTCGCGGTGGCCTCCGTCGGGGCTCCCGGTGTGGCATCGTTCAGGACGTGTTCTGCTCTACGAGCGACCTGTGAAGGCGGTGTTTGAGGGATGAAGGTTGTACGCAGGAGTTTGTTGGACCTCTTTTTTCTCGGTGGGTACCGATCCTGCTTTGAACCACCCCCAGGTCAACTCCCCCGGTCCTCGCACCGTCTAGGACATCAGCGCTCCTTTGGCACAGATTGCCGCAGAGGACGGAGCGTGCTCCAGCGCCGGTCAGACTGGTGGTTGGAAAGAATGAAACCGGAGACATCCAGATTGAAGGTCCTAACACACTGAGTAGAATGCCTCTAAGGATCCGTGTCTTGTCTGGCCATGAGTGGTACAATGAGTTTTGGCATGTTTTGGCCCATCCGTTTCTTAGACATTCTAATTTTACATAATGATGATTGGGGCCATTGGGGTGCATGACGCACACAATTGTACCAGGTCATGTCCAGGTGACCCTATGTACTTCTGTTTTGCTGTCTCTTGGATGCGCACAACACCCACGCCTGGAACACAACCATCGCTGGTTTCTCTTCATGGAACATGTTTCTGGTCCCATGGTGGCTTCTGTTGTGCGGGACTGGCCATGATTCAATTGGCTCAGTTGAAAGCAACTGGGAGGGAGTATGAAGGGCCTTGAATCTTGAAGCAAACATTCACACATGTTTCTTTGCTGTCAACCAAAATCCTGATGCAAGATCATGTGCCTCAACTCGCTGCTACTGGACAAAGCAATACCATGCATTGAACATATCATCTACAGCTTATTCCAGTATGCGTTTTTTGTGAACCCCTGCATTTACCAGACACACATTGCCCTCCTGCTCACTACGAGAGTGTCACTCTTGCAAATTAGGGTACAGCTGAGGGATATCCACCCACCAAGCAACAGTCCACGCAACCCGTCCCTTATGATATGGACCCGGGCCCCTCTACGTCGGCCTGGGACTTGGTGGCAAGATCGGTTGAGATCTGGCTCAACTCGGACCCAGCCTTTGATTGTATATATAAAGGAGCGACAGGTGAAGCCAGATGATTTCTTTCATTTTATCATTCCTGATCTCAGGCCCAGCGTGTTGATAAGGAGACACGCCAGAGGAAGCTGCTGATCTGTTGGCCCCCTTTTTCTGTTTTCAGTGCCTCCAAAGAGAAGACCAGGGTGCAGTGTTCCGATTGGGCCGACGGAACGGATGGATCGATGTGCATCGATCGATGCGAGGCGCCGGCGCGGCGGATGGTCCGCGGAAGGGGTCGCTTGCTCGCTCTGATCGATCTCTCGGCCCATTGCGACAGCGTAGCAGTTTCGGAAGCCTCTTTCTTGGTTATGTGGTACCTCCTGGCAAAGGAGCCCTTTATGATTCCTCTTGGGGCAAAAATCATTGGACTCATTGGAATTAGGGTATTGTTTTGTTTGTGACTAGCAGCTTGGTTTGTGCATCCCAGGAAACCTCCACAAGACAATTTATGGAGCCCTGGTCCATGTAGCTTGCTTGACCTTCCAGTGGGTCAACTGGTCGGTATCCTGCTTTTGACCCACAGACATATTGGTGGGTCCTTTCATCCTTTCTTACTAGCAGCAAGAAGCTACTAGGTTGGAGGCCATCGCTACTAGAGTGGAGGCCTTACTACCACCGAGTAGCAAGAATTCTCACAGACATCTTGGTGGGTGCCCGCCATGACAACCCTCGTGGGCCGAGTGCGGCCGGCACTGCGGATCGGGGGGCTTGGGCTGGCGTCGGGTGGGGCGCTGGCATGGTACTCCTGGCAAAGGACTGATTCGCAAGGGCACGGCAGAAGAAGAGTTCGGAATGGAACCATGTCAGTCAGTGGCAGGTGTTTCATGACCTTTTGCACCTTTGGGCAGCCAGGTCTCTTTTCTTGGCCATAGATTGGCGGTGAACGCGCGCACGACTGAGCGGCATTTTTAGTTCACGGCTTGATGAACCACCCAACCTGGTCGAATCGGTAGAACCACGAGATGAGGTGTGGAGTGGGTAGGTACCGCAGGTACTGGATATGCACAGGTCAACCTTGGGTGTTCTTCTCAACCTTGAAGTTTTAGTTTGGTGCACTAATGTGCACTATACAGAAAGGTGAAGGGAGGTAAAGCTTTGTCAGTAGCATGACCCATAGATGAGCTCTTAGTCTTGCAACCGAGCACTTGTGGCACTGCTCGCACGTCTTTCCTCGCCCATCCCCTGGAAACACTTCGTGGTAGCAGCATTCGTGAGTCCTTTCTGTGCCAGAAACGCTGGAACGCTTCGAGCCGTTCGACGAACAGAGCCGCCGGAACATGAACCCAGGATTCTCCAAGGGGGTGTCGATGAAATTCGATCAATCGCATCCTAAATTCGATCAACTCTATCAATTCTTTACCAGAATTCGATCAATTCCCTTCTGTGAGTGTACTCTTTTTTCGACACCAACCCCCCACCGAGCTTTCTTTGCGCGAGCCGTTCGCGAGCCGACCCAGGAGCTCCAGCCGCTTGGCACAGGCGCAGGCGGCCTCGCAGGATGGGGCCTCTGGGATTCTTACAGATTCAATCATACCCTAGAAGTCCAAAGACTATATTTTGACCGGCTGAAGTAAAGGAAACGTTCCCTTTCAGGTCCCCTAAAGACCATTCTTTTTATAGTCTTTGACTCCCAGGGATATTCAATATATTGTAAACTACTCAATGGTCTTCAGGAAGATTTTTTTGGGGGCTTCAAGTCGTTTTGAGTCAGTGTCATGGGACCCATGGGAAGGAGGTCGTCTACGCATGGGTTACTCTAGTACCCCCAACACGGCCCTTTTTCGAAACGCGAGTCCTGCACGCGCCGCGTCTTGGAGGACGTTTGGCTGAGCCCGCGCCGTGCTGTGGTGGTGGGCGCCACCAGTGGTATCGGCCAAGGCTTGGCCTTGCGACTGGCGGAAGCGGGCTGCGGAGTCATGGTGGCAGCAAGGTGGCACTGGTGGGGCGGACGAGGATGTGGTCAGACTTTCCAAGCAAAACACATGTATATACTTCATTTTTCTTTAGGCGTTTGGCCAGGCATTTGGGCCTCAAACTGCATACATTCCAGTGGTCAAACAATAGTAACAAAGGCCAGCAATAATACCGGTCGTGTCATCCGCTATCCGACAAAGAGTTGGCATCGGAAAGCAAAGTTGCTTTTATTTTTTTTAGTACATTCAGTTTTCTTATCACTTCCATATTTTGTTGGAGGGAGGGAATATATACTGTGGTTGCTATAAAGTTTCAGGTGTTTACGAGTAGGACAAGTTTGGGTTTCACTGTTGGAGTACTCTTTTGAGGATGTCCAGGACAGTCAGCCAGTCAGTACCTATAGACTCTAGACAATCCTTGGACCTTCCATCGCAGGATTCGGTTTCACCGAACATGCGATGAATTCCTTTCCGAGGGTGCCATATCCGCACCACGTGCAAGAGCAAGTTTGGTTTGCAAGCTAAACAATCAGAGGTCGGCGAACCAGAGGATAGGTGTTGAGTTCTAGAAAGACAGACCTGTTTTGGATTTATTGTATAGTTCTAATTCTAATGCTGTTGGTTGTTGGACTTGCCCAAGTCGCGGCGCGCTGAGGTCGGCCGCTCGCCGGACCGTGGCCAGGCGCTGGTGGAGGAGCTGCGGCGGCGGGCCGCCGAAAAGGCGGCGGAGCAGGGCGCGGAGTGTGAGGAGAAGGTGGGGGGGGCGACAGGGTGAAGTGGATGCAGCTCCAAGCAGACCAAATCGAGAAAGAAAGTCATGAACAATTCGAGCCATCGGAATCCTCGGAATCCTCGGAGTCATCAAAAGAAGGAGCCTCAAAAAGTAATTTTTTCATGATGATCCCAATCTTTTCAACATCCGCAGGGAACCACCTGTGTTTTTTGTTGCTTATAAATATGGTTTCTCAGGAGTGGGGCAATGCAGGCAATGTATAGAGGAGTGAGGAGAGTGCTTTTGTTCTGCAAATTGCTGCAAAGTATGACTATCTATGCCTCATTTCATATCATTTCATCTCATTTCCATGATTGCGTGAGGGGTGAACCGGGGTGAACATCGACCCTAGACGCAGTGTTTCCCGCCGGCTGTGAAGAGTAGATGATGTAGATGTGCTTTCAAGCGATCTGACATTTCCTGACAGCTGCTCAGACTGCCCGCACACACAGACTCACACACACAGAGACACATTTAGAGCGGCTATACTTCATATTTAGGTCAATGCGTAGTAGAGGTTCGTCAAAACCGGACCGATTGCCATTGTGGTTGCATCGGTTGCAGGGTGTCATGACTTGAACCATGGTGTTTTTCTGGTTCAGCCTTCGTCCGTCCTCTCTCCAAGGCCTATAGCTTTCGGCAGCTGGATGCCTTTTCCCTGCCCGACTGCCGGCAGTTGGCGAATGAGATTCAAAAGGAAGGTGGCCTGGACTATTTGGTGCTGACACAGGGCATGGCCACCATGCAAGGCTATACGCCCACCCCGGTGGCTTGCCGGAAGGAAGCTGTGAGGAGCCAAGCGCACAAGAAGGGGAAACATGATCTGCCAATAAACATACAAACACACACACACACACATTCACAGCCACTCCCAACCAACTGAGTGCAAATAAAGCCTGGTGACGGGGCCATAGTCGTGGATCTATCTACTGCATTTTGTTCACACTACAGGTACAAAAATTTACAGTATAGGCAATTGGAATCTATTCTTTTTTGGCCGATGGACATATGAAATTCATCCAGAACAATCTGACAGGTCTCTTCAACAGTCTCACAAACTGCAGGTAGAGTCACAAACTGCAGGTAGAGCATGATAATCGGAGCACAACTTCATTCATCGAACGTGTTTCCACCCGGGCACTTTCAAGCTCTGCGGAAAAATGTACAAGCAGAGGTGAAAACACCCTGACTTGGAGGCCTGACTTGTTGCAGGACCCTGCAATCATTCTGGAATGCTTTTTCAACATCCAGAACTCTCAGCACTTTGAATTCTCATCACGACAATGAATCCCTCATGCAGACTCCAGAACTCGTTCCTCATGACTTCCCCCCATCCAGAACTCTCAGCATCTTTGAACTTCAGAACTTCAGAAGTCATGAGGAACGAGTCCTTGACACCTCGCCTCTGAGCCAGCGAGTCCGAGTGGTTTTTTTCGATCCGGACCTGCAAACCGTGCAGCTGCATCTATATAGAGGGAAACCAGTCGGACTCGGGGTGTCATTCGACCCGGGTCGTTTTCGGGAGTGAATGTCTTTGTAACATTTTTTCTGAGGTTGAGAAGGGCGGCTTGGATGAAAAACTCACCTTGCACTACTACTCTCGTGCGCTCTTGATGACGGCCCTGGCTCCCCTCCTGCAATGCTCCAGCGACGGCCGCTGCTTGTCGGTGCTAAGTGGTGGAGTGCACTCTGCCTATGCAAACTATGCGGAGGACCCGGTCGTCCTGATGGACCTCTGCACCCAGAATGATCACCCCGAATCGTCTTCCGTCTTGGGGTCCGGATCAATGATTATATAATGTTGAAGTTATGCTGCTGCTGCTGCTGCTGATGATGATGATGATGATGATGATGATGATGATGATGATGATGATG